>JAAGNO010003400.1:7560-28282 GCA_033439905.1 Ceryle rudis | reverse complement strand
TGCGGCCTCAGCTTGGCCTAGCGCGGTTTGGGGAGAGGCGAAGGGGCACGGGGGGCTCGAACGGTACTGTAAAGGCCAGTGCTCGCCGCCGCCACCTTCTCCTTTACTTGGATCTTTGGGAGGCCCGAGGAAGACAGGGACGGAGGATCCACTTCAAGGGTAGGGAGGCTTAAGGGTATTTAAAACTGTGCCCCTGGAGAAGGCCGGGTTATGTCAAGAGGCTGAAGTGGAGGAAAGCAGCCTGCCTACCTTGGCTGGGGGCAGACATGCCAACCAGGGGTCTTCTGCCCCAGCTGGAGCAGCAGCAGCGGGTGCTGGAGCCTGAGGTAGCCAGACCGAGTGTGGCAGCTCTGCCAGGGGATCTTCCGTGGCACCCCAGCAGGGCCCTGGGCAGCCTCTCTGCTGTGTGTGCGAGTCCCGCTGGCAGGGCAGTGCTCCAAGGGAGAGGGATAGTAGGAGCAGAGAGAAGCGGAGCATAACGAAGGAGAAATGAAGGTGGAGAGCAAGAAGATAGAAAAGATGTCCATGTTCTGCCAGGGCATTAGTTGGTAAGAGGGGATAGAGCTGAGCCAAATCCATCATAAAGAGGAGCATCAAGAAAACTGCAAGCCCCATTACTGCAGCAAAGGTGTGTTCTTCCAAGTGAGTGGGCTTATTGCAGTAAACAGAGGCACCTTGGATGATTCTTTTACGTTTATCTGGAGTGGTTTTTCCAGATACACCATGTCAGTATGCAAGTATGTATACAAATGTATTTACTGGGTTTGAGGACAGCTGTCCTTTCTGTCTGTAAACACACCTTTAACTCAGCAATAGCTGTCAGAAACAACCTTCAAGACTGTCCATAAAAAGAATTATACTTCAGGACAGCCTACCACCTGCCAAAAATAGCTTTCAAGAAGATGGTGATGCTTCTGTTGGCTGTGCACACACACTCCTGCCAAATCATTCACAATCTCCATACGTTGTTTAATACTAAGTGAGGGAAGCTCAAAGCTGCTTCATTTTGTCATTTCTTGATGCAGTTTGTGCTCTTGAAACTTCTTCAGTGTTTGTCAAAACTAGCCTGTTGTTACTCAAAACAGAGTTCTCGGAGTGTTAGAAAAGTAGGAAAAAAAAAAAAGCCTGCAGAATTTATTGAAGTGAAAAAAAAATAATAATTGTCTGTTTTTACAAGGCTGAGACTTCCTGCTACAGGACGGTGTCTGAGCTAGCTGTCAGTGTTGATAGTAATAGACTCATTGAAGACTGTTGCATTAACAAATTCATTTCCATGTTTTTTTCAGGCAGTAACATGTAATCTGACTTGTACAACTAATAAACCTCATTTAAAATCCAGCTGAACTACTGGAAGGATGTTCCAAATAGATTTTTTTCTGATTACAAAAACCCTAACTTTCAGCCTTCATATATTCAGAGTCATTTTAGGCACACTTCTTCCTTCTGCATCATCTGTAGCTGAAAAAATTCCTCTTCCGCCATGTTTATTCCTTGATGTAGTTCTGTAGTTCAGTAATGTCATCTCTAAGCCTTCTGTACATCTACTAAATAAATCAAAGCTTTCTGTCCTAAAATAACATACTAATTTTCTTCCTCATTCTCATCATTCTTGTCTAGATCTCTGATTTCATCTTACTTGTTTTACTGAAATTATACGCAAGACCTTGTTCAACCACATTAATGACTATGCTCTGCACTAAACACCTTTGATGAAGATTGTATTTGTTTATTTCATGGCAAAATTATTTCTGTGGCTTCGCTAAGTCACTTAGATCTTTATTTTCCTCTGCTTTCAACAAACAGATTCTAAAGTTAGAGCAGAAATATTTGTTGGTCCCAGAAACACGTACTTAGCATTTTAGTTCAGAGCAATTATTCTGGTAATCAAGATCACTCATTTCTTACTATATAATGTTCTCATCTTCAGAAGTTCCGTAACCACACTGCTGCTTTTGGTATCAGGATCGTGAATGGAAATATTGATGAGACCAATACTAATAATGTACTCAGCAACATCTACTAAGAACTTCCCTCCAGTCTGACCTCCTCCCTCCCAGTAACTTGCCATTATCCATTTAACTGGTTCCATATGTTTCTCAGAGTAATCCACATCTTTCTTAGCTGAACTGAGAATTTCCCAGCTTGCCACTGTATCAAATACCATATAATAATCCTACTAGTTCACATGTACTGTGAAGCTTTTGTTTTTAAGGAAATACATTTGTTAAGAATGGGTTTTGTTTCATAAAGCAGGATGTGATTAGATGTACACTCTACCCTACATTATCTTCCACTGATAGAGAAAAGGTTTATAGTTAACCTGTGAGCTTAATGAGCATTTATATCTACATCTGGAAGAGGATCTGGTAAATAAGTGATTTGGCATGTCTGTGGAGAGGTTAACTAACAAAAAAATCGTGATTGAAAGATGTCTTAGTGTTTTGTGTTGGAGTTAGGTGGAACCCTGTAATTTGTTCCATTCTATAAAAACCAAGGTATCTGAAGGTGTATTTGGGAAGTGTAAAAGGTCCAAGCTTTATAGTGAGCAGGAAATAACTTTTGGGGTTTTGTTGTTGTTGTTGTTGTTGTTTTTTGGTTGGTTCGTTGGGGGTTTTTTTTGTTTGGTTTGGTTTTTTTTGCTTCTTCTCCTTCCTGGCAAAGATTCCAGTACAGGTAAAAATAGTCGGTTTCAGGCCTTCAAAAGATGGGAGAAACCGAGGAGAAACCCAGATGTGCCAAAAAGTGTCTTTATTGAAAACTAACAGTATACCAGAAGATGGTAAACTATACTGAATGACAACTCGTTTAGACACCTAAGTTGGTAGAAACACTATATCCTTAAGTAGGAAGTTCTAATAAATTAGTTAGCCTGATGTTATCACTAGCTGTGAAGAGATGGATGAAAAATTAGATACTTTTTTTTTTTTTCTTACCCCTGGGAAGCTTTGTCCTCTTTCATTCACCTCTATGTTTGTTATTCTGAGTTTATCCTAAAATCTTACATATTAATGAGGTCAGATTAATTATGGTAGATTAGTCCATGATCTTAAATGTAAACACTGGGCTATAATTTCCAATCAATGGCTTAGTTGGACTCTAGAGGATGCCTGGGGCATATTCTTACCATGGTCCTATAAACTAGGTAGCCTGGGAGGAGGAATAGAGAGGTGCATATTGTTACCGCTTACTGCTGTGTAACACCCGCTACTCATACAGTGAGGAAAGGGCTACACGTGCAGTCCTCAGCACTGTGGCTTTACCTAGCTCTGTTAGGTGCTGCTACTTTAGCCATTAATGCAGACAAGGACTGTGAGTGTCTCTTTTCTTGAGGGCAATATTTTAGAATAGAGACTTTGCCAACTTCCTTGTTATTTTTTCTGCCTCAATGTATACAATTATGGGAAATTACTTGCAGAGCTGTGTGGCATTGCTGTCTCCTGAAAACTGCTGTTTTCCCCTGAGAGAGTGTGGATTATAGGCAAAAGAATGCAAGGACACTGACACTTCTAAGTCCGCTTGAACTGCTCAAGGGTAGAACATTAGCTCTATACTTATATAGCAGAGACAATATTAATAGATAGAAAACACCTTCAAGCAATTATTTACACGGTGTTTGAATTCATTTTAGCTGCTTTAAAGATCTTGGTTTAACTAAGTTTCTCATTGGTTTCTTCATGGGAGTTGTCAAGATTCCCAGTAACTTGCTAGGTTAAATGCTATTAAATGTTTTCAGTTTCTCCTTATTAAGTTAAGATTCTAGATGCTGAGTTTATATTGGCTAATAGTGATAAAATAAAAAGTAAAATATAAAAGAACTAAGGAAGTAGGTCTAAGTTTCATAATTCCTTGTGTGTATGAAGTGAAAGTGATACTACTCTCTCTGTGTAGAATACAAGCTCCATGTTGTTAACTGGGTGTTAAATGACACAGCTGCCAACGTGGTCAGTTTGTTTTGTTGGTTTGGTTTTTTTTACTGCAAGTTAACATTGTCAGAGGAGGAGAAAAGCTAGCCAAAATCGTAATTTAGAAGCCAAACCATGTAGTTTAGTATGTAAAAGTTATGTTATCCTGAGATATTGGTCTCTGTGCACAAGTCTCCTCACACGTCCATTCCTATCACTGTTTCAGATTGTAATCAATAATTGCAAATCAATAATATTTCTTGAAAAAATGTAGCCTTGTTAATATAGTTCCAACTATAGTTGTTGTTAATATAGTTCCAGCTGCTTTGGAGAAGCTTCAAACAGCAAAGTTCAAAGCTGAAATTAAAAACCATGTTTAGTAACTCTTACACTGTGCTTTCTTAAGCCTCCTGGATTCTTCTCTGTTGAATCTCAACATTCCCTAACTGGATGTGGCTCTGCCTTCTGGTATGCTCAAAATAGCGTTTACCTGAAGAAGCCTAAAGCCACATGACTTACACTTAAGACAAGCAGCTCCCAAATCCAAGATGGGATTGATACAGTAAAAGGGACTGGGCAGTTGAAGGCTACTTGGCATTCTACATGAAGCAGTAGATGTGGCACCTTAAAAATCACAGCAAGGTAATGAGTACTGACAGTTTCATTTATATATCTTAGTAGCTAAAGCATAGCTAAAGCATTTGCCTACAAAGTGGGAAGTCTAGATGTTACGTACCTGCAGTCTTGGTTCACAGGGTCTATCTCTACAAGGGTGAAACTTCAGACAATGTCTTGCCTCACATTTCTTCTTGACAGCTTTAGGGAGCTCCACTCAGTGTGAAAAGGCTTTGGGTCACTCTTCATGTCTATACACAGTAGAGAAGTAGCCCATGCTTTAGTTTTCACTCGGGAAGCAAAGCAGCTGAGAGGTAGTAGATGTAACAACTGAAGTTTTAATCACATGTTCTTTGCTGGAATTCTGTTACAGCCTCTTGTCTGTATTATCCTGTAAGTAACGTAGATACTTTATTTATTGTAGTTTATTGGACATAAGTAAACAATGGGACTCTAAAAATCATAATCAAAGTGAAAAGCAAGAAAATAAATTTCAACATCAATATCCAAAATTGTTCTTTTACATCCAGAATCTGGTTCCATAAGTGAATGTCATCCTCACTACCTTAGTCACTCGTGTCACTTTGAACATGAAAGAAGAAACAGGCTATAGGGAGATGTAAACAAATTTTGGTCATGTCCTTAGTCAACTGGCTGCAAATTTATAGCAGATAAGAACTGGGAGATAACATGGTGCTAGATGAGGTAAAAGGCAAGGTATATTCAGCTCAGCCCTGTGCTAATACCTTTACACTATATTTGGGTCAAAGTAGATTTCTATGGTTACTGCTAACTGTAGAGACACTGAGAGATAGGAATAACAGAAGATAGCTGAAGGAAGCTCATTCACTTTGGAAGATCATGGTGGGTGGGATGCCACAGAAAGCTTAGCAAGAGATGGCAAGTGGACAAACATCTCCACTGTCTTCTTTATCATACATCCCTTCCACTGTATGGGAACTAGATAGATAGCAATTGCAGCCATGCTGTGTAGTGGTAGCAGACATCAGGAGACAGCAACTGGTAGAGGATCATGCATGAAGTCTTTGCTGTGCTGCTTGGTTTTCAGCAGCAGAACCAGATCTATAGATACAGGGTAGTGTGATAGCATCATTTTTCTTCCAGCTAGTAGTTTCATAGTAAGATTTGCAGGTGTATAAGATCTTTAAAGGAAAGGTCTATTAATTTCTGACTAATCTTTATAACCTCACTATTTTGCAGATTTGAAGTAGTAATTGTAATCTGCATCCTGTTTAACTCAGTGGAAAAAAAAAGAGACTAGTTTATTCTTATTGTGTCTCTCAGTAAGGTATGACACAAAAGTCAGTAGAGCCAAGAGCTTCTGGATGTATCGTGTTAGTTGCCATTCACTGGAAGATTTAAGTCCTCAGCATTCAGTACTCTCTAACACGTAATTTGCATTTAGATTGGCTCAGCAAATACCTGACTTTAAAAAAAACCCAAAAACAGATAGTCTTCTTGTGATGCAGTCTCTTCTAGTTTTTTTTTCTGGGAACGCTGCTAGATCCACTCTAGCAGAGCAAGTGTGAGAAACAAGGTGACTCCAGTAACAACTATTAATAGTGGGCACTTGTAATGAGCAGGGTAGGTCCATTGCTAATACTTCCCCGTTTAGACAGAACACAGTTGAAATACCCATCCAAAGCGTATGTCTTACAAGCCCCTTGGCAGTCATAAAGCAGTGCAAGCATTTTGCCAAGCAAAATGCTGGATTCAGTTCTGAAAGACAAATCTGGACTTGGCCAAGTTAAACCCTGTGATAGAAATGTTGGATGACAAATGAACTATTGGTTTAACAAGGCGAATCTCCCCCCTGAAAACTAATTTTAATTACAGAAAAATTTACTTAGAATCTAAAGCAATTCAATATTGATAAAATACCTAACAAATGCCATTTTGAAGTAAATCTTCAAAATTTATTTTTAAAAGTATTAAAGTTATTATTAAAGGTATTTTTTT
Organism: Ceryle rudis; assembly: GCA_033439905.1. Taxonomy (NCBI): domain Eukaryota; kingdom Metazoa; phylum Chordata; class Aves; order Coraciiformes; family Cerylidae; genus Ceryle; species Ceryle rudis. The sequence goes on along the minus strand of JAAGNO010003400.1, from coordinate 21,785 downwards.
ATTGATCTAAATATGTGTTTATGGAGGTAGATAAACCAGCAAATAAATCAGAAATTTGTTTACCTGAATGCCTTTCTAACTCTCTGTGTTACCTAGAGCTCTTCTTTTGTGTAGGTGCAGAAGTGCCTAGGTCTTGTTAGGGCCAAGTAGTTTTGAGTTTATACGTTCTGCTTAAATCCAGGAAAAAAGGTATTCTTTATGGCATATAAGGGCAAAATAATTTTTGTGCCTAGTGTTTAAAGACTACAAAAATGTGTTCTAGTCCCAGTCTTCTCTTAAAACTATTCAAGCAAGTTATGTGAAAGCCATTGAATAGCAGTTTTGGGGTGAAAGACACAGGCTATGACTCTGGGTGTCTAGGGTCAAGTTTAGAAGAAAATACATGCAGTGAAATAAATTTTTCTTTTTACAGGTAGGGAAACTGAGACAGATTAATGGGCCAGAAGCAAGTTACTTCCATAAACTTGTCTACACTTGGAAGTTTACTAAAATACCTATCGCAGAATAGCAGTGTCCCCTTGAGGATTTACAGCAAAATGTTCATACTAGAATAAATTAGGGATAACTATTTCAGTAAATCTCAAAATTTATAAAAGATATATAGTGCATCATTAAACTCCCCAAGAATATTTAAGCTAAACATACTCTTACTTTTTCTTTATATGGGAACTCTTTAGCATTTTTTTCCACTTACTGTATAATTGATAACTGCTATGACATGGGTTTTTCCCTTCTTCCTCTGAAATATGTGAGTTACATTATAATTTCCAAGACATTGATGTGTTTACTGCCAAAAGTAGGAAAGTGCTTCTTGTTTTAGTATAAAACCAAATCAAATAGTAAGTGAAGTCTGTTTTTCATGGCTCCATCTATGAATGCACAATAGATCTTCATGTGAACAAGGGAAATGTGCACTCTCTTTGAACTCTGTCCTCTTCTCATCAGTGTTTCATTTTTTGTTTAATTCATGACGTTTTCATTACATTAAGGGAACAACAGGGTAGCCCTCCTGTAGATAGTGGAATAGCAATGTTTCCTTGTACTATAAACTACAGGGTAACTTGGTTTTTTTGAGTTAAAGTCCTGGTGGTTTTGCATTTCTTTAAAAAAAAATTTTTGTCGTAACTGCTTTTTCTTAGTAGCAGTTTCATAAAGTATAGAAGCTGAAATGTGTTGATAGTCATGTCAGATATATTACAAATATATTTAAAAATGAACACATCACTCATTTAAAAAGTTATTAAATTAGGCAATTATGGCTAACCTGGGTAATTCTTCATGTAACTGGTAGAGACTTAGAATGGAAAAGAGTGTGGAAGAGTTGAAATTAAATTGGCTACGATGTAAACAAATCCAGGTTTAATTTTTCATATCACTAACTTAAAATTGAGCATTACTCAATGATAAATCCATATTTGGGACAGGAAGCAAAGATATGTGTTTAAATACCCTCAACCTATTGTACACATGACCACAAAATTATTTGATGTTGCTCAGAGCCATGGAAAATTAAGTTGGGACTGAAATTGTTATTAGTCTTTTGCTATTCAGTGTAGAGCTGCTTGCATGTGGTCCTTGCTTAGCCTTGTAATTACGCAAATGATACTGGCTGAAGACAGCTACCTTATAGAGCAGATGCTCCTCATCTGGAATTCTAAAATTAAATTACACATTGATAAAGGTTATGTATTTTGTTGCTCTCTCCCTCTAGTATTGGAAAAGGAATATTGTGTAATTTGTTCATTGTAATGACTCTCTCATTTTTAACAGAGTATGTTTTCCTGTAAAACTATAGAAATTTAAGGCTAGAGAGGACCAAAGGGAATATGCTTTATGAATTTCCTCTCCAAGGCTCAATCAAGTATACTGAAACTATACCTGATAAAGAACTCAACTGCCTGTTAGTGCTCTCAAAAAGGTTATTTTCTTAGCTACTTCAGCCAGTATCTTCTGGTGTTTGACCACCCTGCTGTAAAGATTCTCCTGCCTTAATCTTACTATCAATGATACTTCTTCTTTTTCTTCTCTCCTGGACCTGTAGAACAAATGGTTATGGTCCTTTTTCTGACATTTTTTTCCACGTCTCCTCTATCTTCCTTTCTAGACCAAACAAAGTCACTGCCTTTTGTTCTTTTTTCAAAAACTCATAATCTTTTTAAAAACTCTTGCTCTTTTTTTTTTTTGCTAGACATGTGGTTCCTAAACCAGACACAGAATTTTCCATAAGGACTCACCAAAGCTGAATATATAAGATTAGTAATCATTACCATTATTGCATCCTAGAAGGAGATGACCTTTTGGAAGGACATCACTGTATAAACCATTGTAAACCTAACCCTTTCTGTCCGCACCATCTAGCTAAATATTTCTCATCCTGTATTTTGCATACTCTGTATTTTATTTTCTCAGAATTGCACATTATTTTCTTCTTTTATTTGGTCCAAACCCTGTAAGATGAAGCTAGTTATCTTACCAATTTCTAAAAACAATTTTAAATTCTGATCCTTTCACCAGCAGTATTTTCTATTTCATCATGACTGATTTCAGTAAGTGAAAATTGGAATTTGAAAAGTTCTCTTTGGGAGTTGTGCAGCGTTCTCCCAGCACAACAGGAAGCTACTGAAAACAGCTTGTTTGAAAATGAGTTTTTCAAACTGCTTGTATACCCTTCTGATGCTGAGAGTCATTAGCCTTGTGCTTTAGGGTGCCTTTGCAGGCCAACATTTAAAAATGATGATAATGTCAAAGTTTATAGTACCTTGTCATTTACTAGGCCACCTATTCTGCCAAAAGAAGAAACTAAGCAGGCCGAATATCTTCCATGCTTGACAAATCCATGACAGTGGTTTTGTATTCCATCTTCTAGGTATTTTCACTTTCTCAGCATCTTTTCTTTCTTAGTAATGTCCTCACTATTCCCTTTGTCTTCCCGTTATTTTTTACTTCTAAAACTCTTTTTATGTAACCCTTTATGCCACTTTTATTGATATGTCCTTGGTCTCTTATGTTCATCCTGGCTTTCAGTTTGTGTACGATTCATTCTTCACTGTTTGGTTTACAAAATAATCATTCAGTAATCCTAACTGTACTCCTTTCTCCTTCAAAATCTTTCAGAAAATGACTTTACTGACTATCTCCTTGTATGCTGAAATCTGTTTTTCTGAAAAATCATCCTATTCAAGTACTTTTGCAATCTTTGTTTCACAGAACAATAACATTTGTTCTTTCATTATCAACCTCTAAAGGTAATTCTTTATTCTTTCACAGGAATCAGAAATGTATCTAAAAGATGAAGGAAGAGGCTACTTTCTAGAATAAAATGTGTCCTTTATATATTCAGAAGACTTAACAGATTTATCATCCAGTTTATGAAAAAAAAAATCTACTTTTTTAGTAACCTTTTAAGAAAAATATTTCTATTAAATTTATGGATGAAACTCAAGTGTAAATTTCTGCAGGTGTATAGCAAACTGGTCTGTATTTCCAATGAAGAAGTGGCCTGGGGAAAAATAAAGTCCTAAAGAGAATTATTTATTCAGTAAATGTAATTGCAATATTCTGAATTTATGTGCAAACACAGGATAAGGAGCGACTGTTTAAATAGAAGTTTTACATAAATCTTGAGGTTATAGCAGATTCACAAGGTGAACTTGAATTAACAACGTTGTATCATTGTGAAAAGGCACATTTTGTAGCAGCTCCATTGTAACAATAAACTCTGGGCTGGACTACTTTGCCCTCTTCTCAGGTATGGTGTTTCAAGAAGGATGTGCCTAGGTGGGGAAGGATAAACCGGGACCGGTGATAATGATCAGAGATCTAGGAAACAAGAGGCAGTGTTGAAAGAAGGTGGTGTGTGATGCATACAGGGAGAATACTGAGGGGTGATACAAGACTGCTTCAAAGACTAGGGAATATCTGTTTTACATGCTTACTTTAGATAGACAAAAAGTAATAGGTTTAAATTTCAGCATGAGAGATTCAGGTTAGACTAGGAAGAATGGTCAGTGGATACTTAAACCAACTTTTAGGGACATGGTTTAGCAGTGGACTTGTAGGATAGAGTTATTGGTTGGACTCAGTGATCTTGAAGGTCTTCCCAACCTCTATAAGAGATTATATAATCTCTCTGGATTGTCCCATTTTCTCTCTTACTGATAGCTGCTAGATAAGGAGGAATTTATCAGATTCCCTGAGAACTGGAAATATAATTGAAATCCTGATGTCTGTGTTGCAAGGCTGTGGGGTCTTGAACATCCACATTTTTATCTATCTTTTCAAAGGGTAAGCTTAATTATGCCTAACTGAAAGCCTGCTAAAACCTAGGAAAGTTCTGTTTTCAGTGGGCTTTGAATTTAATCATTTTAGATTTTTGAAACATCTGTTACTTTGGTTTTGTCATTCTAACTTAAGATATTCATTAACTAACCTATTTTTGTCTGAAGATTACTTAGTTTGGCATTTTTTGCTAAACTCACTGCGTTACTAGAATAAAAAATGTATTTCCCCCACATACTAAGATTTTTTTTTCAATGCTTCTTTCAAGCATTTAAGTTTCTGTTGAGAAAATACCTCAAACGCTTTCATCCAAGTATTTAAGTTTCTGTAGATGAAGAATTTTCTGGGCCCTAAAACTCTGTAAGGGCATTTGGTTGCTGTGGCAGAGAGATGTTTCCAGTGATTTCTTAAAGTGAGCATTTAATCTTATGTATCTAGAATGAATTAGAGTATTTCCTCTTCCTATACTCTCGCCACTTCAAAGAGAGGTCTCACAAGGTGTGTTTGAAAAAAATGCCATTCAGTTTTTCTCACTTGTTTCTGCATCTCAATCTGATGCAAAGGAGCGGGAACCCTGACTTGGAAGAAATCCTGCTGAGCTTTGAGTTGTGTTCACGGCTCATGAGAAGAGTGGTAGGACTTCATGCAACCAAGGAGTTTCACACTAGCAGATTATGTCTTTTCTCTAACAAAACATTTTTAAGCATTACCATTATCTATATATTTAAAAGGTTAGGAAGTTACAAAGCTACAATCACATATCTAACTGAACTCTTCCCTATTGTGAATGTATCTATCAGTAAAGTTTTTTAATAGTTTTAATAATTAATTATTTTATTCTGTAGACTTGCAAGCTTCTCGTGTAATTACCAGTCTGTCTTTGACTTATGCAACACAAATATTTTTAAAGGCTCTTTTATCCTAGGCTCGTGTCTGGAAATCTTTTAGAAGCTATTGTGTAATAAGTTCAAATGTCTTTTATGAGGACTGTACAGTTTTAAAAGTTCTATTTTGAAAGCCAGACTGCTGTGCTTTGATAATATCTGTCATGCAGGATATTAGAAAAAAGCAGAGTGACTGTAGTAGGTAGTCAGCCTGCACAGACAGAGCTTTGCCTTATCAGTGCTGTGTGAAAGTAAGGTACCTGAAAGGGAGCTGAAGGAAGTGCCTTCAAGGACTTGTTCAAGGCCTTATTGGAAGCCTGTGACAGAGCATGGAGCTAACTCAAGTCTTTTGAGTTCAGTTTTAGAGTTACAGCTTCATGATCATGTTTTTTTCTTGTTCTGATGGTCAGTTCAGTAAAGTTAGTGATTGTGTGAACTTGATTCTGTGTTACGAGATTAGTATTACAGATAACTTGTATAATTCTCACTCCTCTGCCTAAGTAAACTGATGTAATTCCCTTTTAATGGAGAACAGGTTCTATTTTATAAAAAAAACCAAACCCCATGATTGCATAAAACAAATAAAAAGAACCATAATCATACAGTATCATGATAACAGAAACGTGGAAAACCAGTTTGAGGTCTGAGTGAAATATTAATGCCCATGATGAAACAATGTCCTCCAGCAAGTAACAGACTCTTCCAACTACATAATTTAAGTCTTCTCAAAAGAAAGAGTAGCTTTGTGGCTTCAGTTTGCTGAGGCAGAGAGACAGGACAGAGTCCAAAAAGAATGGACATACATTGAAAGAACAATATTTCTTATCCAAAAATGAAGAGGAAACATGCCAATATGCAGTGCTTCTGTGAACATGCTATCTTCCTTACTTATTCCAAAGAGAGAACCTGTCTGTTGGTTCTAACAGTGAGACTGTTGGAAGAGTCCAAGCTCTGGACTTGGTCTCTGGTGTTCTGTGATGTGGGACAGAATGTTCAGAACTTTATAGGCAGAAGTAGGTCACACCATCTATCTATTTAACATGAAAGTCATTAAAGGTAAGTTACTTCATGTTGGAAATTTTTCCTCCCCTCCCAAAACCAGCTGTCACCCGAGGTGTGATCTCTATCATGTCAGAGGTTTTGTAAGGATTCACTCTCTGGATTGGAGGCAGAATTATAGGGGAGCAGAATGCTGAGTTAGTAACAGCTTCACACACTTGCAGTTCTCTTGCTTTTTAGCTATTATCTTTCTTATCTTATTGCACTTCTTCATATATCACTGTCCTCTGTAATATTAATTTGATTTCACAACTTTATCTTTAGTTTTAGTGGTTATTCCTTTCCATGTGGATCTGTGCCTTTAACAGTGGTTTAATTCACATTTAGTGTATTTGGAATGATGCTATCTGCTTTTACTTCGGAGTAGATCTTTGACTCTCCTTAGTCAAACTAAGCATCATGGACTTCTGCTTCCGTATCACTTTATGTCACTTGCCTATAATCTCTTTATCTCACCTCTCCAATTTAAAATTAGCTATGAACTGTTTCAGTCAAGGATTGTCTCTCTCTTGCCAATGTACATGGGATGCTTATTACAAGAGAATGTTTATAAGCACTGCAACAATACAAGCAAACAACAACCTTGAATCTAACTCATCTGCTTTATTGTGTATTTACAAAACAACTAATTCTCCTGGAAACTGGGTTAATCATGCTGCTGTTCACCCCACGAAGGATAAATTTTGTGCTGATTCAAACCACAACTAGCATTTAAAATTCAGATACACCTATTTGTGTTCTGGTTAGCATTTCCCATAAAGTATCTGAAATGTAAGTAGACACAAATGTCACCATACCACTTTTCCAAAGCTTTTATACTGAAGAAAACACCTCAGACTTTCTTGGGATAAAGTGAGCAACTGAGTGGATAAAGTATTCATCCTATATGAAGTTTACAGACTACTTTTCAGGATTCTTCATGTATCACACGTTAAATATAGTAAAAAAAATGCTACAGTGGCCCTGAAAGCAATATACAGAACACAACGCAGTGCAGGTCAGAATCAGATCCCCTTGTTCAGGCTGACTGAGGCTGTGTCTATGTGCTGTGGGTCATAACACAGCTTCAGGAAGATGGGAGAGTTGTGTTACAAAGAGAATGGGTTAAAAGCTTAAAGCTCTTCTAAGTTGAGGAGGTCTCAGAAGTCTGGATATCTTTACTTTTCAGAAAGTGCTCTGTTAGTTTGAGCTGACATTGCCTAAGATATGCAAAAAAAACCCCCAAGCCTTAGTCTTCTGTGAAAAGACTAGTTTTAGTGCATTGGTAAAGCACTTGGTCTGTATCTGTTCCATGAGTCTACAGTGCAATATGCAAGTACAGCTGATGTGGTATCAAAGCTGAACTGCAGCTAGCTCCACAGAAGGGGACAGTTCAGTGCTCTTCCCTGCCCTTTCCTTTGCCCTCACCTTTGCCTGATCCTGGGGGATCAGGGAAGAAACACTAGCAGAGAAGTAAGCCTAAAAAGTGTGACCAAAGCCAGGAAATGGGGGGATATGAAAAGAAGCTGAACTACTCTAAGGCATTAGCTTAACTGAACCATCAGTCTGTGTCGTTAAAAAACACATGGCAGATTATTTCCATAAGGGTTAGCACAGAAGCAACTATAGGCCTGCTTTGCCATCCCAGTTGATAGTCTCAGTATGTGCAGAAACCAAACCAGAGAGCCACGGAAAATTTTACTGAAAGCTTAAGTGCTAATTTAGGCAGGAGTTTTGAAGTCTGCATTATAGGACTTGTGTATCAAAACACTGAGTTAGACTTCTTGTTTAGGACCATAGGGAGCTTCATTGGTAACATGTAGGTGTTTCCTTCATTAAGGAGCTTTTAGATTAGATTTCCTAAAACTGTACCTAATTTTTTATCCTTCTACTTGCAGTTTCTGGAAATTAAGCTAATGTAGTGAGTTGTCTTTGTTGCAGTGACAACACAACAACTGTTTGCTCTAATTTTTCAGGCAGTTTTAAAAAAGCTTACTTAAAATGTCTCTGTGGTTTTAATCTTTGTAATTCATTTAATGTATCCTAAACTCATGTGATTCAGGTCAGATACTATACTGGGTTTTGGTTGTTGTTTTGTTGGTGGTGGTTTTGTTTGTTTGTTTGCTTGCTTGCTTTGATTGTTTTGTTTTGTTTTGTTTGTGTGTTCTGTTTCTTGTTTTGTTTTGGGGTTTTTTTAAACATAAAAGATTATATATTGGAAAAGTAACGTCAAGGTGGTTTTGGCTTCTATTATGTAAAAAATAGTACTTTCTTAAAAACTGCAGGCTGCACTTGAAGAAACATGTGATTTTTATAACTCTGGGAAGTTTGCTTCTTTTGTCATAACAATCAGGCATGACTATAAAGAACTGCTGTGCCTGAAACTCATTTGAGTGTCATTTCTATTTTGACAGTTGTCTGAAATTCAGAGGGGAAAAACAATTCTGTTAAATTAGACTCAGTGTTTCAGGTAATCCCTTTCTAACAGCTGTTTGAATTTTCTCACTTCCTTAAATTAAATTAGATAGTTCTGAAAGTGAATCAGCTTGGCCAGCATGTGTCAAACAAGGGATCACCACTAGAAAAATGTAGCAGGTGAATACAGACATCAGTTCACAATAATTGGAAAGAAAATAATTATTTTTTGACTCAAGGAAATATAAAAGATAACCCTTGGGCAAGATAAACTAGAAACATGACTGCTTATACTACTGTATAAGGGACCTTGTTTGTTTGAGCCTTACATACATCAGTTGCAATGATATGTTATTTTTGTTGGTATGAGTGTGAAACCATAACAGAATTTAGCAATAACTACATTCAGGTTTGTTTTTCTGGAGTTTTCTTGGTTTGTTTTGTTTTAAAATTTATTTCAGGCTGGAATCTCCAGTTTCTAATTTATTTTTTTTTATTTTTCTATTAAATATGCAGTTTTCCATTAATTAATTTGAACATGTGTTCTCTGGTTTATTCAGAGAAAGTTTATGAACAAGTAGTAGTTTATATTGAGGAGAAAATTTTTCTCTGTCTGCTGGTAAGCATTCCCTGGTATTTGTAACAAGAAATGAAAGGTTTTTTTAATGAAAATATATAAATGTTTTTGTATTAGTACCTACAACAAGAGCTACATTAATACAATGACATTGTCTAACAGACAAATGTGATTTTTCCTTGGAGGTGTATACCATCTACCAGAAAAATACACGTTTTTCCCATTTTCTGAAAAATATCAGATGATTCAGGAAAAAGGGCCCACCACAACAAAGAAAGAAGTTTTAGTGTACTGCTCTTGTGATCTTTACCATGGAAAACCAGAAAGTTAGAAACATAAAATTAAAGCACATCATAAAATAAAACCCATGTCTAACAACATGTCTTTCAGATGTCTTCAGTAACAGATTCCTGTAGCTCTAGAAAATAGGCGATGTAGGATAGCAAATAAGCTTGATGCAGATTTACATTTCATGGGTTTCCATTCTGAATGCTGTGCTGATTCAGCTACCAAACCTGTAATATGCTATGGTAATTGTATATAAAATTGCTGCTGTGCTGGCATGATTTTGCTGCTTAGGGTTTACATGCTTAACATTTCCTGTTTTCTTTGGTATCCAAATGCTATGTTCAATATAAAGAAGTATTCCTGCACACAGAGAAAAAGAGTCCTAGAGTTTTGTGTGTTTGTAGACCTGTAGTACCACTGCCAGTTTGGTGACACGCTTAATTCCTTGAACTTTGGTGTACTCAGTGTCTGCATGGGCTCTTTGCCTTATATTTTTGTTAAACTGAGACTGTCTGCTTTTTGCCACCTCATGTGGGGCATTTCATATCTTTAATCATCACTTAGCACAGTCTTATCTGCTTTGCTATCTTAGGAGGCAGTCTTGGGCCTTTACACTTCCATGGGAAGCTGCCAAGAAGTCTAACATTTAAGAAATACAAGACCTCCTAGCTTGTTTTTTTATGGCCTGTATTACTGTTTTTTTCTTCAGACCTTCCAGTTTTTATTTCCAATGTATGTATTTCCCCACAACAAGAAAGGAGTAGAGATTCCTCATTTGCTTTATTCCTCTGTCTCCTTGGTGTGGCAGAGGGAAATGTTGGTGGATCAAAATAAGATGGTTTGAATTTCCTCTTGGTGACTCCATTCTCTGCTGAAAGTGTTAGAATTATGAGCCTCATGGTAAGAAGCCTTTATCATTAGTTCCTGAGAAATAGGATCTCCTTGATTCATCTGAATTCACCTTCTTAGGGGACACAACCTTTATACAGAGTTATTTGGCATTTTGAGTGATTTTAAATTTTCCCCTTGTATTGTGTTTTTATTAGATACATTTTTACAATGAATTAAAGTATCTTCTGCAGTCCAGCTCCCAAAGAATTTGCATGCACAACTGTACAATGGTGCCCTGACAGGCCTCCAAGGTCCAGAGTTCATCCCACATTGTCCAAACCTCCCTGCAGAGTTGGGCAGCCATGTGACTTGCTGAATCTAAGACCTCCAGCTCCTGTTATTCTTGCTACATGTCCCAAATGGGTGCTTCACCTCCTCCTTCCATATAGTTAAGTGAGAGCCTGGTGTCCACCTTCTTTACATCCCCTGACCTTTGAGGTGACAAGAAGATACACCTCTCCACTCACACCAAAGCACTCTGAAGGCTGCTATGAAGCCCAAGTCCTCCAACAGTCTGTAATTACAAAGCTAGGAAGGATGACCCTGACTGCCAAGAGCACCACAAACACCAGCAGGTAGTTTGTAAAGAAAGTTGGCATGTTAGAAGAGTGAGATATGAGACATATAGAACAAAATGCAAATGTGATCTAAATGGGAGTAGCTTGATCTTTTCCATTTAGATGTAGGTGAAGGAAGTGGTATCATCCAGGTGGAGTCTGTACTGGAATTCTAGCAGGAAGTGATGGTCTGATTTCCCTGAGGACATGCTCTATTGGTAGATGCATGTCTTGTCCCTGTATTCCTGTACAACTGGGTTTTGATAAAAATCTCTATCCAGGACTAGGGAGGTTAAAAATTGCCGAGGAAGGCAGATGCCTGCTGGCAGAACTGGTACATCCTGGTATTAAAGCATTTACATCAACAATATTAACAACTCAGTTGCATCCTGAGATGCATCAGGTGATTTGTCAGGACTTGGTGACCCCAGCACCTCTCTGGCTCTGTATCTTGCAAAAGGAATTATGGCCCTGTTGATGCCTGTGTGGTGGTTGCAAGACTCAGGAGCTGGACAGGTACCAGTCTCTAGCAGAGATATAAAGCATCTGCTTGCTTTATTCTTAGGTATCAGTCCTTCTCCCTCTCTACAGTAAGATGCTGGAGAAAAAGCAATGAGAAAATGGATCTTGGGTCATATTCTTGTATCCATCCTTAGCTTAGTCATTGCTATACCCAGCATACTGAATGATGTGCATGCTTTTCAAAACTCTGCACATGCCCTATCCATTACAGGGAGTGAATTAGACAACGAGCTTAGAACAGTTGCTGCCATTTTAAGAGAGAAGTTCCTTGAAGCTGAAGTTGTATCCATGACAGGCTTTGCACTTCTTCTATCTCCTTTTTCATCCTTCTGGAAATTGTCTGACTTTTTTTGGGTTTTTTTTCTTTCTTTCTTTTTTTCTTGGATATTCATGGTTTCTAGTCTTCCTCTTGAAGTTGTTTAGCTGAAAATTAAGAACTAGTGAAAAGCAACATAAGCCTGTTACCTTGGCTGTGAATTTCTAAACTCCTCTATTCTTCTGTCTCTAGCCTGTCTTCCTCAAAAATTTTACTTATATCCAAAAATCTTAACTGTAGTCCAGTCACCTGTTGTTTGTTTCCTTCTCAGAAGAATTTCTCTTCCCCCTTGACACGGACACAATCAGACACACATGTGCACCCTCTCAGAAAAGATTTATTCTATAAAGTCCTCTTCCTGATTGGTTTGAACTTCTGCCTTTATGGCAATTATTTTGTCTTTTCAATCGGTCTCATATTCTTAAGGGTTTACAAAGCAGGCATGTTATTCTTTTGCTAAGCATAGGGTAAAGGACAGCTATAAATGCCTGATCATGTTTTCCAACCACAGACGTAAGACACCAATACATAGTTCCAGTTGGCAAGATCTGCCAGCAGATGAGGACATAAATCAATGCATACTGCCGTTATTTCCCTGATGTATCATTGCCTAAAACCTGAATGGGAGGGAGCCAGGGTATCAGTATTAGCTACTGTTTTCAGCAATAGGAGGCTAGGATAAGCTCATCAATTTAGTTCTTCAAATGATATTTTAATTTATGAGTTAGGAGTTTATTTGGTGCATACACTGAAGAGAGGGGAGACAAGTAACCTGTCCTTATAGTTGCAAGTGTTCTAGCAATTGTGCAGCCTTCTTTAGTACTTTATTTTTCCATGATAAAAATGTCAGTGTCTTGAGAGAACTAATATGCCTTAACTGGCTTGACCAGCCTCGACTGGGACCTTCACCCACGGTTTCAGGCTGTTGCTCTAGGAGCAATCTTAAGCTCATGACTGGGCAGCCAGTTCTTGTCTGAGTTGTGTTGTAGGTTGTGATCTTGACTCCTAGGTGGATTCAGGCCTGCCTTTGATGTGCTTTGTTCTGGATGGACTTCAGATCTACTTATCCACCTTTTAGACTTATCTCCACTCTGGTGCTATCTCTGCTGCTTCTGACTGGGCTGTCTGGATGGATCATGCTGTTGTGTGGGATTCGCGTGCAGGCACAGCAGGACTACGTCCTGGTTGGTAAGGACACTTCTTATACTATGGTCACCCTTGGCTCCTGTTTATCTCCCCTCATGGGGCAGCTTGTTCTTGCTGCCCCTTGCCAGTAAGGGGTGGCTGCAGCTCAGCCTCTGGCATTGTGGTCATGCGACCAGAAGTGAAGGAAGCACAGCCACTGGGGGCAGGAGAGTGGGACAGTCCCACTCACTGAGAGACAGGAGTTAAGCTGCATTGCATGTAAGGTGAGCTTACACCTGAGAGATCTGAGAGATCCTTCTACCACTGCAATCACTTTTCTAGGGTTTAGCTTCAGAAAACTAGTATTTCACCCAGTGCTTTGAACTTAATGGTCTCTTATCTCCTGAAGTGACTGAGAATCTATATTGAATTTCCTGTGCTGGTGATTTAGGGGTGCAGTGTAGGCATAGCTTTGAAAATGTTGGCAAATGTTTAGGTGGAGTTTGGAGGTGACCTTAATCAGGTTCCTCATTTAGTCAGATCACCCTGTGACAAAAGCCTGATTGAAATAAATATTTTTTTAATGTGTTGTGGGTTTTTTTCCCCCCTCTTTTCACCTCTCCCCCAAAGTCAGGCATGTATACCTTTGACTTTTTTTCTATTATTTTTTTTCCTCTGTGATTATTATAGTTTTCTTTTCATTAGATCAGTATCACTCTGCTCATTTGACTGGGAATTTCCCATAAGAGTGCACCTTGCCAAAAGTAGTATTATTTCATGACAGATTTACATGAGGACAGGTTTTTCAGGTTCTTGGGGTAAACTGTATGGAAATACGTAGATTGGGAAAACTGCAGTTTTCTGTAGAAAACTCAGCAAGGTTACAAACTTTTCTTTTTTTATATAGCTACTTTCAACTCACCAAATAATTACCAGCCAACAATGCAACCAAGGACTGTGGCCAGCAATACATTTGATATGGATCTCCCCAGACAGCTGCTGCACATCTGATATTAAATGTTTGTTTAAATTACTAATATGATGAAAACTTGAAATAATTTGTTGTCTCTCTTTCAAGAAGTGGATGGGGAGTGGGGGGGAACACAGAAGTTTTATTGAAGTTAGAAAAATTCACAATTTGAATTCTATTCTTCCAAAAATAATATATTGCGTGTAGGATTTCACACAGTACTATTGCTTAAACTGTGAAGGATCTTTAATGTGTGCTTCTGACAGGGTGGCTTACCACACAGTGGAAGATGACAGGCACATGTCATATTACAATTTCTATGTCTTAGATGGCAAAAAAAGGATACGATGAACAACTTCTTGCA
>JAAGNO010003398.1:0-28590 GCA_033439905.1 Ceryle rudis | reverse complement strand
AAATAAAGGGGAGCATTGGCGGGCGACCCGGGCCGGTGGGGTTTGCCTGCCCCGGCGGGAAGGGCGGGCCCGGGGGCGGGCGGCCAGCGTTCGGTGGCCGGTCGCGTCCCAGCGCCCGCCGGAGGTCAGCGTCCCGGGGAGCCCCTCTGCCGGGGCTCGCCGCGGGCACCGGCCGCCAGCCACAACTCTTCCTCTCGCGAGTCGTGGGCTGAGCGTGTCCGGGGGTGCTGAAGTGACCCGGCTTCGTCTCCCTGTCCCCCGCCCGTCTAAACGGGCTCGGGGGCGCGTTAGAGCGCGCGGGGACAATCACGAAGCCGCTCGTTTGGCGCTGTCAGAGCCGGACCCGCACGGAGGCCACGTCTCCTCCCTCCTGACCCAAGCCAAAAGCAGATCCAGCGTGAAGGAAGAAGCGGCTCCAAACGCTGAAGTTTTAAGAGCGTGCAGCTGGATCTGAGATCGAGAAACTTGTAGCCAAATGCTGCCAGCACTTGTTGTGAAACGAGAAACGGAGGGAGCTCCAGGGCCAATTAAGAAAATAACATGCTAGGCTCGTAACAGTCAATCTGAGGGAAACTTTTAGAGGGAGACAGGATAATACACTTCTCTGAAGTTCTCTTGAAGTGGCTAACGTTTCTTACTGGCAATGACTGTGCTGTGCACAGTATTTGGGGTTTTTTTTTTCCTCCATTTGGAAGTTAAAACTAGCAGAGGTTACAAGTGCATAAGCTTTATGCAGGGAGAAGTGGTTTGGTTAGATTATATTCAAGATCCAGGGTGAGTGGGCTTTCGATAGGCCTCTGATGTGGGTAATGCTTATAAATAAATTATTCTGGATTATTTCTACCCAGGACTGATGTAAGGTATTGGGATATTGAACAGCAGCCTTTGTGGGAAATATGTCCTACTGTACCAAAGAGAGAGCTTGTTCAGGTATGTCTGTTACGGATTCACTGTCTGCTTCAGGAGCCTTGTAGAGATAAATCAGTTGTCTCTGAGTATTCTTGTGATTAACTTCCACGCTGGGGATGGTGCTTCTGTAACTGTCTGGTCTACTCAGCCTCATTTAGAAAACTTGGCTTTCTTTGACAAAGATTATATTGTGAGAATTGCACTGAGAGAAGTTATCTAATGATCTTACTGAAAGAAAAAATACTGCTGTGAAAGCAGGGATGATTTTGTTTCTAACATCATGATGTGGGTTCAGTGACCTTGGAAGTTTCACACCCATATGTACCTTCTTTGGAGATCAAGGCCTTGTCGGTGAATATTCCGGGAGGGTCTAAGTCTCCTGAGTAATGAGAGTCTTGACAGGGATCATTGATGCCCACCGCTGACAGCACATGCAAATGCTGTCGGTTTTAGTTTGCAGGGTTAGAAGTTCTTTAACACAACTGAGAGAGAAAAGAAAGAAGGATGGTGTCTGGTACCTTAAAGTCAGTTTTGCAAAGTCACTTGTATTGACTTTTTCCACCCCCCACCCCCCTGCTCCCATTTGAGCCTGTTTTGCAATGATTGCAGGGAGCTAATCCAGTTATGCTGGCTGGGGAGGGAGGGGGGTGTCTTCTTTTCATCTAGCGGTAAATGTTTAACAGCGTGTGCAGTCTGGAGAAGGGCTTGGTAGGGAGGCCTACACCTGCTGCAGGCAGTAGAACTTGCACTCTGATTTCCCCCACAATCTTCCAAGTGTTAGTGGGTTGGTGCAGGTTGATAGAAATTTATCGGTTACAGACGGGTGACACTGGTACAAATGGAGGGGAGCTTTGGTGACTGCTTCTCCACAGATTCTGAGATGTGAATGAGCTTGTTCTAACTACAAAACATATGAAAAGACCGTTGGGAGTCTGTAGTGTGGGGAGTGGCAAGCTACTTTTTTAATGATTAAATGCTAGGATCCACTTTCCCCCCCCCCCCCCAGCATAATTAAGGTGAGAATCATGCGAGGGAGAGGGGAAGTAAGACGAAAAGATAAACAATTTCTTCTGATGGGATTTTCTTGACCTGTAGAAGGAAGGATGATTGTGGGAACTTACCAGTTTTGTAGTTAAGCTGAAATGCCCTTGTAGAAGTTTTCTGGAGAACTGTTGTGTGTGCTACTGCTTGTTGGGTTACCTTTTTTGGTGCTAGTTTTTACACTTCTGACCTCTTTGTTAGAACTGTGTGTGTAAAATTATAGTTTAGCAATCTTCCATTGTGAGCTGGGAAACGGCCCTAGTGAGGAGCTGACTTTTTGTCTCTTTAGTCTTTGAGAACATTCCTCGATGGACTTTTCTCCCATAATCCTATTATTTCTTCCCTGTGTGTAGCTCCGTCTCACTTTGTTGCGTTTGCTGAAGCTTGGGACTAAGGCTCCGTGGCTGCCTTGGGGATGGAATGTGTTCCCAGACTTGGGAAATTGCTTAATTAATCACTCGGTGGTCTAATGGCATGGTTAAAGGACAGGGCACTAGGCTTAAAGTTAGTTCTTCGTTCTGTTATTGTGTGACGTTGGAAGGAGATAGTTTGGTGTTTGATGTTTTTTCTGCTGTAGTATGTGATTGTGACATCTTGAGAAGCAGTTAGAGGTCTACAGCTGTAGGGGAATGCAGACATGTTAGTGCTTTTAAATTATTAATAAATAAAGCTTAGATAATCTCTCCTATTTTTGATTTGGGCCATTACTCCTCTGCTTCATCTTGAAAAGCACCAAGTGCTGAATAGCAATCTTAAACTTAGTTGGAAAAAAAAACCCCACAAACCAAAACAACCACCAGAAAAAAACCCCCAAAACCGTAACTAGCCCCAACACCTCAAAAATGAAGGAAAAAAACCCACACAACAATCCAAAAAACCCCGTACCAGCTAGAACAGGATTTGCATTTGACATCTGCTCTGAGCAAGCTGTAGTGTTTGTTTGGTGTTTTGGTGGTGGTTTTTTTTAAGGAGGAAAACTAATGTTGGTGCCTGTTTTCCAGTGTCTGATTTTATGATAGTATGTGTATTATTTTGTCGTGTCTTGGCATTGGGTAGTTTGTATTTACAAGTGAGTCATTGGGAGGGAGAAGGAAGGACACTGTTGTACCATCTCTTAATTAGAGTGAAGCTAATATGATTACTTTTCTTGTACCTTATAAGAAATACAGACCTCTTTTCCACGTCAAACGTAGGTCTGTGTATCAGTTAACTTTGTTAGATAAAACAGACTGTTTCCTTTGTGTTGTTCCTTTCTAAATAGGAATTATATGGTTTTAAATTCCTTAAGAAAACCCAAGTGACTCACATACAGTTGTCTCAGAAAATATCTAAAGCCTTTAATAGGAAAAAAAGGTTTTTTTGCCTTTTATTTTTTTTTTTCCGTGGGACTTCTGTTTTTCTTTTCTTGTTTTCAGGGATTTGAAATTATGTAAGTAAAAAAACAAACAAAACAAACAAAAAAACCCAAAAAAACCCAAAACAAGTGAGGAAAGGAATCTGTTTGAAGTTGTGGTTGAAATCTGCACCGGCTTTCAGAGAGGTTGATGTGGGCACTGAATTCTGGAATTACAGAGGAATGTGTTTGACACAATAAGGGGGGGACGGCATTTCCATAATTCCTGAGGCTTTTCATGAGAAGACAGAAAGGAAAGGGAAATGCTGATGAATGATATTTACATTGCTGCTTTAGTATTCTTGGCACAGAAGTTTGTTGTGGAGCCCTCATTTTTGCCAGGGAGAAATCTGAGGTATCTGTGTACAAAAATAGTTGGTTCTCGTACTCCCCTGCGTGACCTGTGATGATGGAGAAGAAATCCTAGCTGTTTTTCCTAAAGGCTTTGCTTCTTTTCAGACTCCTTCCTCCTTCTAGAAAATCTGCTACTAACGTAACAATTCTATGTCACCTCCTACTTCAGTGTGTCTCATGAATTCAGTTGATTAGCACCCTGGTGTAATAAAGACTTGTTAGTAGCAGCTATCTGTAAAATGGAGATCAGGCCTCCAAATTTGGTTGACAGAACTTAAATAAGGAAGGGAGATCTGTATTGTCATTTACCACCTCTGCTTCCAGCCCTTGCAGTGCCCTTTTCCACTATATGTGCTTGCTCACATGTAAAACCTCTGGGCAGCTAATCAGACACTTGAAATTCTACTTTGGGTTTCATAAATGTATGATTTTTAGAAATTCTGATCGAGAACATTGGAAACTGTGGAGGGCAGATTGCGCTCTAGCTGTATGAATGGGGGTAATGAACATCGGCCACTAACTGACGCGTGAAATGCGTGGTACAAAGTGGCAAAGCTTTCTATTTCTGTTGTTCTCTGGGTTTCTCAACTCCTCTCAGTCCAAAGGCTACCTACCTTTTTACCAAAAAAAAAAAAAAAAGAAACAAACCAAACCCCAAACCCAGCCCAAGAAAGCGTTACGTAGTGTTTACATAGTTGTTTTCTTATACAACCAAACAAAAATTAGGCCGTGCTTTGAATGCTTCTTTAAACTTTTATTTCTTGTCATCTTGTTGTCGTCTTGTTTGCGTACGTGTCCATGTATATATTCTTCGTAACTTCTATATCAAGTTGTTTTCAGTTATACCAGGCCACTTCCTGGTATCTTATTGACAACAGATTGAGAAACTGCTGTAGCAAAAGCCTAGATTGCAAAAAAATATCTCTATTTTTATTTTGTCTGCTTCCCTGTGATCCAGGGGACCATTCTGTACCTCATGTCTGTATTCATTTGCTGCTCTATGTATATAAACTTTACAAGATAACAATCTGCTGAAACCAAAGGGAGCGTTTTAAAAATTAGCTGTTCTCCAGCAGCGAGTGCGTGATGGGAAGCGTTAAGCGTTCTGTTACAATGCATGTAAATCCTTTTACTGGTTGAACACAGGAGCTCATACCAATGAGTTCCCACTATTATCCACCATTCCTGGCCAGGGCCCTTAAGGCTGTTCCTGAACTGACTCTTTAGTAAGTAGAATGAAAAATGGGCTGAAGAATAGCCTCAGTATATATTGCTCTGCACGGTTAGTGTCAGTGCCACGGCAAGTGTTTTCTACAACAGGTTAGCAGCTGTTCCAAAGTCATCTTATTGTGTTCTTAGACCAGGGTTTAAGGGTGTAAATTCACTCTGGGTAGCTGTCTCGTTGATAGGAAACACGCTGAGATTATTAATTAAACAGTAATTATTCAAACTTGTTTGTATGGCTGTCTGATTTGTATGATTTCACACATTTAGACAAGGCTGAGATCTAAAGACGCTGCAAAATGTTTCAAGAAGAGCAAAGTGTGTGAACTGCTGATAAGGAGAAGGTATTTCCTGTAGGAAATACAGGTGAATTTTAGAAAGCAAATTTATAGAATAACTTGATGAAAACTGGCAGAGTATTACAAATGAAGAGAGTGACATGACTGCATCATCAAAGGAATGCTGGGTCTTATCTAGGTCTCTCTATGGGGCTTCACTCTGTGGTTGCCTCACGGGGTAAATGTGGGTTCACGACACTGTAATGAATCTGAGAGTCCTTCTCGACATCACTTTGGCCAATCGTGCTGCAGATTCCAGGACTTACAGATGCAATATTAAAGGGTTTGTGGTTCATCCTACAAATACTTTCTCCTGATACCTATCTTTTGCCACTGGGAGGGTCAGTAGTTTGCTACAGTGCCGAGCCCCAGTTCTGGGAATGGTTTGTTCCATGAAAGCCCCACTTTGTCGGTTGGTCAGCAGAATGATGGAAAGCACAGAGAACGTCTCAATTGGCAGGAGGAGCATTGTGTAGCTTGGCACTGCTCTCAGGGCAGTGGGTGGGTTGCATTTTGGCCAGCCCCTCTTTGGGAGGCTACCCTGCAATGACTGCCTCAGCAACCTGAGCCAGTGCTTTAGCATCACAGAGGACTCTGGAGTTCTGTTGAAGCGTGTGTGCAGTCATGGGAGGAGTAACAAAATCTCCTGTGTCATGTTGCATCTCACTGATGTGTCTTGAGCAATTAAACCCAAGAATTAGAAGGGCGTGCACCCAGAGAACCGCTGCTCTGGAGAGTGAGGCTTGTCTTGTGCTTTCCGTAGTTATTCTGTGTGTATTTTTGACACTTCCTTTTGGCAGTGCAGTTTATTGTACCTTTCTGCCCCGTGAGAGGTCAGGTGGGCAAGGATTTTTCTACAGGAGAAAGTCTTTTTGCCTCTCTATCTGTATTCTGAAATTTCTTTCCACTTTTCCTTCTTGGTTCAGCATCTCTCTGAAAAGTGGCTGCACAGATACGTTATCGCTTTATCCAGCAGTGTCCCATGTCAACGTTGAATTAACTTGCATTATCTTACCACAGATTTCTGGCAGGTAGCTGAACTTTTTAGAAGCTGCTGTGTAGGTGGGGTTAGGAGGTGATACATTAGTCTGTTACAGCAGAGGTGTTAGGACTTGCTTCTCTGAGTCATTTTAGAAGGAATCCAAAGCCTGATGAGACATGTGGGATAAGGTCATTTGTCCTGAATTTGGTTTGGTTTCCTTAGCCATTTTGTGGGACAAAGAATGAAATGTCTCTTCTGAAGCTGTGTATCTCAGGAACTGGAAATTACCTGTTTTCCCCATTTATCAGGGCCTAGAACACGTGAAGGAACAGGTGGGAATTCCTTATCAGGAGTAGGTCAGGGCTTTCACATTAAAGATACGAGTTCTTATCTTCCCAGAGTCAATATCTTACACAGTTATCAACTTTTTGAGCTATGTATCAACACTTAAAGAAATGGTTCTTGCTTCTACAGCATTACTGTCTTTTTGTGTTCTCAGAATTTTACATATGTTTAAGAAGGGGTGTAACTTCTGCAGCATGGCAAGGAAGGGATGATCAATGCTGCCTGGCTTTTCTGGGTGACTTTTGTTGGTGGATTCCACTTTGTAAAAGAGCTTGCTTGCAGAATTCCTCTTTAAGAGATAAATATAGAGAGGAAGCAACCCACCCATTCCAGACTGGAGGACAGAACTTGGGTATGGGTTGAACAGATTCCAGGGTCATATCCACATTTTTTTATGTGTGAAAAGGGTAGAAACACACACACCCTGCCCCCCTGATTGCTTTGAAAAACAATCTAAGTTTAGTTTACAGATGCATAGTATGTGTAGTTATGAAGTCAAGTTAATGGGCTGCAGTGTGACATTCAGTAAGAGAGCACTGTGAATCATCATCTTTCCCCCTTCTTTGATGAAGTTTGTCCTTCAGGGCCATATTCTTTTGCATCTGGCTGAGAATCAGTTAGAATCTCTCTGTTCAAAGCTGTCCAGATATGGTTGAATTCACCGTCAAAAGCCGTTTGCTTTTTAGCTACGAGCAGTGGAATAGGAATATTTGAAAGATTTTGCCAGAGCTTGCTGTGACTGAGGAATTTTAGGATTGGTAGCCCTTATTAGGAACCTTTTTCTGCTGCTCTTGAACCTGAGCATATTGACGTAGGAAATTATTGTAATTCACGCCCACTCTAGCATACTGTCATAGAGTTTAATAAAATGATGTCAAATGAAGTGTCTCCTTCCTTTGTAACAACATGTAAAATGAATGTATTAAATTTCTGCAGCGCAGTAAAATAACACATTTTCTTTCCTTCCATGAGTTGTTCTAGGCAGGATCCAAAAGTGCTGAGCTAGGGTTTCCTTCGTGTTGGCAGATCCTGCTGTGGTGGGAGCTGGACAGACAGGAAATGCAGGCCTCTTCGCTGATTCACAGCACAAATTTGGCCTGTGATTCTTCTTTTGCTTAGTAGAGATGTCTTTCTGACTCGGGATAATTGGTGGTGCTCCTGGGTGTTGTGAAGAGGGAGGTACCAGTGTCTCGAACGTGTGCGAAGTAGCATAGCCTCTCAAGGGAGTGGCTTGACTGGTGTTCTGGCTGTGTTGCACCACTGTGAGAGCACCGAGCAAGGGAAAAGAACATTTTAAGGCTACTTCTTTTACTTATGAGGTCTACTGGACTGTTTTTCCCTTTTTGTCTTTTAGATTTGGCAAAGGCTCCAGTAAATGAACCAAGGGAACCGGAACAGTTTCTAATGCAGGCGCCCCAGGGAAATCCACTGCTGCTTTCCCACACCCTACAAGAGCTATTGAGCAAGGATAGTGTGCAGGTGGAGCTTATACCTGAGAAGAAAGGCCTTTTTCTCAAACATGTGGAATACGAGGTTTCCAGCAAGGTAATGTGAACAAGCGCTGGTCTTAGTGAGAATGTGTCCTCTTGAGAACGTCTGCGCAGTTGCTGTTGGCAGAGATGTTGCCAGATGCGTTGGGTGATGCTGGATTTGCATAGGCCAGTTGCATGGGCTTACTTCCGATGCAGTAGCACTGTGCTTCCCTGACCTGGGTTTCTGTGGTATGGAGCATCTTCTAGCCGAGCTCTGATGGCTGATCTGCTAGTTTACTTGCCCAAAACCTGAGCTCTGTACAGAAGCAGACGTGTCCCATTGAGAACTGAATGTTTTCCTAACGGATTGGTGTAGGCGACTGGGTATTTCAAACCATTTCAATCTAGTGAAGAAATAGTACTGGCAGTGCTAAACTGAGATCCTTTGTACACAGAGAAGGTACTGCAAATCCTTCTGCAGAGTCTAGGCTGCTTCCAGTTTACTTGCCCCAGTCCTGACCTGTAGGTTCCTCTCTTGGTATAACAAGAGAAGACTGAAGATGATGTGTCTTTTCCTGTCTATAGAGCAGTTGGTGATAGAGCTCTGCAGTAGCTTCTGTGTGTTTTTTCAAGGAGGGAATCTGCCCTTTTCAAAGTAGATCATGAGCAATTTACGTCTCCCAGGCCACCCAAACATCAGTTACTGAGTAGCATTCAAACCTTTGCAGCCACTGTTGTATGTAGGCAGAGACACATCTGGGTCACTTGTCTGTAGTGATGTTTGGGGCTTTAGGTGTAAAAAAGATTGACATGTGTACGTTAGCCAGAGACCGTGGAGGAGAGCAGGGCAGACAGAGTGAATGTTCCTGTGGGCTCTAGGACTCAGTGTTTATTTTTGCCAGTGATTTCAGGGGATGGGACTCAGTGACCCTGGTGTCTCTCTAGGTTTTCAATTTAGGGGAACCCATTATCAGTTCCTTTCAGTTTCTGTCGTCTCTCCTACAGTTGTAGCTGTAGAATGGTACTTCCTCAAAAAGCAACCTAGCTTGGCCTTGAGCTTCATTCAAGATCTGCAAAACAAATCAACATCAGGTTTCAGAGCAGACGGGGGGAGGCCCTAGGGGCTGTGTCCCTTGTGCTCCACTTACAATCCTCACTGCTTGAGTTTTGAAAATAGTGCTACATAAGCAGTGGATGATGATGTGCAACGCAAGTGAAGCGAGAATGGGTGTAATAGTGCTGTGAAGTCTGTCATCTTAGCTGCTCCAGTAGTTGAATCTGTAGTAATAGTACTTGGGGTTTGTGGGTTTTTTATTTATTTATTTGTTCTAAAAGGATTTCTACCTCCTTAAGTGTCTTGTTCTAGCTGCTACCCATCTCCTTTTGGAATGAAAAAGCCCAGTTTCTTTGGCCTCTTCTACGTATTGATCTAAGAAATGCAGAGTGAAGGACTAAGGTTTTAAAGGAACTTTCAATCTTTGTTTATAGATCTGACAACACTGAGAGGTCTCTCTCTTGGGAGATTCACTTAAAACATCAGTAATTTGGGCTAATGCTCAGCATGATCTAAGACTTTTACCACCTCTGGATTTGAAACTGATGTAGAGAGACTTCCTAAGAACTAGAGCTCAGGGACTTGCAGTACTCAAGAAAAGAGCTCTCCAGAGCACTTTAAGTGTCAGCACTATTTCTAAATGTTCTGTCTAATTTGTAAGACAGTTTGAGGAAGTAAAGCTATGGAACAACAGCAGATTTAGGGATATTTGTAGCTTCTTGGGAAACTTCTTCTCCATTTCATATTTTTTTTTTGTGTGTGTGTGAATGAAATCTGAATTAGGTTTTTAACTGAAAATCTTACTCGCAAAAGGACTGGATGTTGTAGATTGACTCTGTCTGGACACCAGGTGCCCACCAAAGCCACTCTATCACTCCCCTCCTCACCTGGAAAGGGGAGAGAAAATAGAACAAAATGTTCTTGGGTTGAAATGAGGACAAGGAGAGATCACTTGCCAATTATCATCATGGGCAAACCAGATTCGACTGGTTTCTTAAACTAAGAAATTAGTTTAATTTATTACCAGTCAAAATCAGAGTAAGGTAATGAGAAATGAAACCAAATTTTAAAAACATCTTCCCCACACCTCTCCCTTCTTCCTGGGCTCAGCTTTGCTCTAGAATACTCTACCTCTGCCCCTCCCAGTAGTGCAGGGGGACATGAAATGGGGGTTGTGATCAGTTCATCACATGTTGTCTCTGCCATTCTTTCTTCCTCAGGAGGAGGACTCCTTCTCTGCCCCGGTGTGGGGTCCCTCCCATGAGAAACAGTTCTCCATGAACTTCTTCAATGTGGGTCCTTGCCATGGGCTGTAGTTCTTCATGAACTGCTCCAGTGTGAGTCCCTTCCATGGGGTTCTGTCCTTTAGGAACAGAGTCCTCCAGTGTGGGTCCCCCATAAGGTCACAAGTCTTGCCAGCAAACCCACTCCAGTGTGGGCTTCTCTTTCCACAAGGCCACGGATCCTGCCAGGAGGTCCTCCCTCCTCTTCACTGACCTGGGTGTCTACAGAGTTGTTTCTCTCACACATTGTCACTCATCTCTCCCAGTTGCCACTGTAGTTGTGCAAGTTTTTTTCCCCTTCTTAAATATGTTACCCCAGTGGCGCTGCCACCATCGCTGATGGGCTCGGCCTTGGCTGGTGGCAAGTCTGTCTTGGGGCTGGGTGGCATTGGCGCTCTTGGCTACAGGGGAATCTTCTGGCAGCTTCTCACAGAAGCCACCCCTGCAGCCCCACTGCTACCAAAACCTTGCCATGCAAACCCAAACCACTGTAGTTAGAAGAATGCCTCCTATAGTTGTAATCAAAAGGTGGCTGACTTTGGAGTCTTCTCCCTCCTTCCTACCATGAGGCCTCTGAGGAGAAGAAATATGTCATTTCTGCAATCTCTGGGTGGGATTTCTGTCTATTGATTTGTTCTTCCCCCTTCCTTAATTGCAGAGATTCAGATGCTCAGTCTACAGGCGATACAATGATTTTGTGGTGTTCCATGAGATGCTGCTTCAGAAGTTCCCATATCGTATGGTGCCAGCACTTCCACCAAAGAGGATGCTGGGAGGTACGCCTGGGTCTTTCTTTCGATGGAGGGGTCACGGTGCAAGTGTGATCAGGATGATACTATTGAAAATAAATGTTTAAAAGATTGAAAGTCTTTCCTTCTGCCTGGCTCAGAAAACGACTTTGAGGTCATAATACACAATTTGGAGGTGTGAATTATTGCTATCCTACAAACTCCCTGTAAGATAGTAACATAAAATTTCAGTGGGGTTTCTTTCTGTAGAAGTTCAGTGACTTTTTTTTGTAAGTTTTGAGGTGTAACTGTACACAAGAGCATGGCAGAGTTGCAAGTATTGTTTTTAAGGAAAACGGGTTGTGAAGATGATCAGTGCTGTAGTTCTGTGAGATTCTGGTTTTAAACTTTTATTATTTTAAATAATGAAATAACTGTATAAACTACTGTCTTGTTTTATACTTTGTGAAAGAACAAGCTTGTCATTCTCTGGGCTCCTGCCCATGATGCTAAGCTTTATTGTTTCAATAAATAATTGGTTTCAGTCAAGGAATCAAATGTATTGCTACAGTAAAGAGGATTTGGTAAACAGCGAGCAGAGCGGGGAAACAGTGAACTGGAACAAAGTGAAATAATAGTGCCGAAAAGCTTTGATGGTCATACGTTCTTGTGATGGAATGTAAATTCTGAAGACTTCTTTTTTGAGGTTGCGAAAAGCCGTCTGTTGAATTTGACCCGATTCAGTGTTCTCAGCCAGACTTTCCTGAATTTCCACTTGATGCAACACCTGTAAGCAGAGTGGCCATCTCTGATTAATCTCCGTGGAAAGAGGGTGCCTGAAAAAAGTTAACCAATATGCGTAATTGTCAGTCGCTGTTATTTCCTTGTGTAGCTGGTGTGTTGATATTTCTGTGCATTCACCGGTGCGTTTCTTCCCGCAGATATCATATGTTTTAAGAAAAACCTGATAGGGTGAGTCCCCAAGCTGTGCTAGGAGTATATTCCTACATGGTTAAGGCAGAGAGTGATGGTTGCCTTCAGTCCAGTCGCTCTGCACATAGAAAAGCTGTGTAAGTGGTCTGAATAGAAACTACAAACAGGAAAAAGGAAATGGAATAGGTAGTTCTTGTTTTTGAGTAGGTTAATGACAAGCAGAATTGTAGGATGTGGGATTTGATGGATTAGGGTAAATGTGTGACTCTTGCAACATCCTTAGTCCCAGAGCCAGACGGGCAAAGCTATGCATTTTTTATGCTCTGTATGCTGCTCTACTAAGTTACACTTTTATTTTCATGATAGTCTACTTTCATCCGTCTGTCAGATGAAGAAAGATTGATAATCGTCTCTGCTCGCTTTGCAGGATAACAGCAAACCGAGGCAGATCACGTAGGAAGTGGGTAGATGATGTCAGAAACCTCCAAGTAGGCTAAAGTGTGAACAAAGCAAAATCAGGATCTGCAACTCTAATGACAGAAAAATCATTTGATGTGTACGAAGGATCACTATAGAGAGTCCATGCACAGCAAACCCCCAACTTCAAACTCAGGCAAAAGAGTAAATACCCTTTCATCATATGAGTGTTGTCACAGACAAGAGCATTCCTTTAATTCCATTCTGTGCTGCTTTCTTTTCCTTCGACCTTATTTTAGTTTAATTTTTCATCTTTCCTGAAGAAGTCCAGGAAGTTTGATTTACTGCTTTACTGCAGTATTGCCGGATTGAAATTCTGGCTGCTTCAGGAAAATGAGCAAAACTTTTTTAGATTGACAAGTAAGGACTCTGGATGGTTGTACTGCACATTGCTGGGCAGGTCTTCCAAAGTACTTTCTGACATCTTCTGTGAAGAACATGGGTGCCGATCTTGAACAAACACCTGAAGAAAACCCAGACCCTTCTCCTCTAAACCAAATTCTCCTCTAGCCCCGAAAAGCACGAAGAAGGGACAGCTGAGGGTACAGCACAATGAAGCTTGTTCTTCAGAGTAGTGAGTAAAAAACCCAGTTATTTGTGGGTTGATCACTTCAAGTGGCAGTGATTTTTGCAGTGGCAAGAAGTGGTGTGTTGTGCTGCATTCCTCAGGTATCTCAGACAGACCGAGATCCTCTCTGGGAACCAGCTGTGGAATTGATTCCAAGGAAGAAGGCTTTGTGTGCTCAGAGTTTGTAAGTGGAGGCTTCGGACTTGGTTGGTTATCCTGCTTACCTCTCTCACCCTGTGGAAATAACCACACATAGCTATATGTGCTGGATTTTAATAAGATGTAAAGAAGCAGTTGAAGGAATATTTGTTCTAGTGGTCGATCCAAAAGATCTGTTTTAGGGAGCTGACGAGACTCTAGGTAACCAGTCTTTGGTTTTGTGGCAGTACTTTAGCAAGGGTTGTAAGTACCAGGAAATTCTGGAAGTCAGTGCTTTCTTTTTTTCTCGTTCTGAGCAGCTGTATGTAATGTGTGGTGCATTAATTGATATTTGATGTTCCTTTCTGTAGCTGATCGAGAATTCATTGAATCTAGGAGGAGAGCACTGAAGCGTTTTATAAACCTGGTGGCTCGACATCCCCCTTTCTCAGAAGATGTGCTCTTGAAACTCTTTCTGTCGTTCAGTGGCTCAGTGAGTACTCGTTAGCAATTGTCTTGAGTTTGCATATCTTCCTGTAACTGCCTCATTGGGCACGGAGTTCAGAATTGTTTTTTACCTACACGTTGCTCCCTGTGATGAGGAGAATTTTCTCTCAGTATTTCTACAGCTGGAAAGTGAAGGGTAATTTCACTCAATGCCAGGAATATAGTATTTTGAAAATAACTGTTCTTGGGGGAATACATATCATGCTTTTCCTGAAGTTAAATCTTACCTGGGTAAAGATACATCTAAATTGTGTCGTACTATAGTAGCATATCTGAGACCTGTGTGTTGCTTAGTTCTTTCATACTTATTTGATCCTGTGTCTTCTCCAGGATGTACAGAATAAGCTAAGAGAGTTGGTCCAGGGAGTAGGAGATGAATTTATGACCTGCAGATTAGCTACCCAGGCCAAGGTATGTACAGGAATTTCTTGCAACATACTCTTCTGGTTTAAATGGCTAGGCTAATCTTTCCTCCAGGTGGATCAGTTATGGCATTTGTTGAGTGATGGAGAACTTAGGAAGGAGAAAGTTGTTTCCAAAGTTTGAAGGACTTTTAAAACTTTTAATTTGATCAGAAAGATCTAATAAATATGGGACTCTTTAAGGGCCTGCTATTTCTAGCTAAGTGCTGGTTCATGAATACGATAAAGATGAAACAATGAATCCTGCTCAGAACGTGTTTCTTGGTAATTACGTGTACTTGCATAACAAACAAACGCACGTGCTGCACAATTTAAAAGCTAATACCTAGATTGATGTCTTCCTCGTATTCATGCCCTCATTCTGTCTGTCATCTCCCGTGGGAGAGTAATTTGGGCTGTTATAACTAACTTCTCTATAAGGTCTCTGTATATGTTTATCCCAGTGATTAGTGCTATGGCAAGTTTTAAATAGACATTCCCTGTGTTCGTTGAGCAATTTTAAAGCAAGTTGTTGTTCAGGTTTCTGCAATGTTAGCAAAAGGTTTTGCAACTGGAGCTTAATTCAGGTTTTAACCAGTAATACACAGGTCAGAAAGAGCTGAACTTCCAGGACATGCTTGACTTTGCCAGGCTGGCAGTTAGTAGCAGCATGAGAGCTTGAGCTTGAAACCTCACCAACTCCATTTGAATTGCGCAGTAGAATTGGAGATTTTTGCCGACGTTGCCAAACACCCAGTATTTGAAACTGTTTCTGTCTCTGAACATTAGAGGTGTTTGTGCAACATCTGAGTTGGGTTCAGGGTTGTTAGGGTATGGCATGAGGGAGCAAGCACAGGAGGGAGGCCTGTTTCTCTGCTGTGTGGTGTGCCCAGAGTTGTCCTATGTGAATGTGCCTCTGATTTGTTCACTAATAATCTCTCTTGCCCTTCTTCAGGACTTCCTTCCAGCTGACATACAGGCTCAGTTTGCTGCCAGCAGGGAGCTCATCAGAAATATTTATAATAGCTTTTATAAGCTTCGGGACCGTGCAGAGAGAATAGCCTCTCGAGCCATTGATAACGCCTCAGACCTTCTCATATTTGGAAAGGAGCTAAGGTAGGTTGGGAGGAAGAGGATTTGCTAATGTGAATGTTTCTACTGTTTTTTTTTTTTTTTTTTTTTTTCCAGAATTCAAAACTGTCATAAGGTTTACCTGCAAGTGTTCTGGTAAGAATGGGTATTTCAACACATGCTGGAGGTCATAATAACATTTTTACTACTCTGAAAGAAGACAATGCATACTTTTCACTAAGGCTGCATTCCATAGAGCAAGAGAGAAGAAAGTACAAGTACCTTGACATTCAGTGCTGGTTTTATTGCCTCTTCCCCCAGAATATACACAGCTCTGTGTTTGTGATTGCGCAATAGTAGCTCAGCACTTAGAGCTATTTAGACTGATTTGAAACTCTGAACGGCTCACTGCAAATAAATGTTATCTGCTTAGTGGGATTTATCTCTGAGATTTGAATACTACTTATCTCCTCCTAGTGCTTTGGGCTCAGACACTACACCGCTTCCTTCCTGGGCTGCTTTGAATAACAGCACATGGGGGACTCTGAAACAAGCCTTGAAGGGTCTGTCTGTTGAGTTTGCACTTCTGGCAGATAAGGCTGTACAGCAGGTGAGGTCTTTACTTTTTGTTTTTATTTTTTTTTCCCTTGTAAAATGAAGGAAGTGCATTGCTGCCTTAAGTTTCCTCT
This sequence comes from Ceryle rudis, assembly GCA_033439905.1. NCBI lineage: Eukaryota > Metazoa > Chordata > Aves > Coraciiformes > Cerylidae > Ceryle > Ceryle rudis. Next base: position 12,683 of record JAAGNO010003398.1, on the reverse strand, counting down.
TGAATCATGAGCTCTGTGGACATAGGTACTTAAAGAGTTAAGAGGGAGACTGTAGTCCAGACTCCCATCCTCAGCCACCAGCCTGCTTGTTCAAGCTTGAATGAAAAACCTGGACTGGGTTTAAAGGGCAGGGAGGGGAAAATGTAATAGGCAAGGGAAAGGAAGGAAAAGCCTGCTTTCATTTTTAATTTCAAATGGTTATTGGACAAGTTGTACTACTATACTGAGCTGTCCAAAAGTCCTGCTCTCTCTCTTATTAATCTGCTACAGAGAGTCCAGAAGAACTTATTTCTGAATCAGATTTTGACATTTATGTACTTAAATATTACATGAGAGTCATTCAGACAGAGGCATCATATTACTGTGTAAGTGTGCAGAGTGATAATGACTGTTAGAATAATGTGAGAACATGACAGTCTGGGAAGGAAAAGAAATAGCTTTGTCTCCACTTCTCTTCATCTCATTGTGTTAAAATACTCAGCATGCTTTTATAGATCAGTCAGACCAGGCCTTTCTTTTTCCCCAGTGTTTATGCTCCAGAGAGCTCTATTGATACAGGAAGAAAAGACAGCATTTAGTAAAATAACAAAACAAGTAGTGAAATTTGGCTTGGTGTCTCATCTCTGCCTTCTGATGTATGACCTATTATGGGGAACATGCAGGTATTTATAGCTTTAATGGATTAGTTATCCTCTAAGGAGGGAAGATGAAAGATAGGGGGAATCTGCAAGAGCAAGAAATTCAAGGCAAAGTGAGCTGAAAGGGCTGACACACAGGACTGTGGAACTAACTCCTCTTGTTACAATGATCAGTCGATTGGAAAAGCTGTTCCTGCTCCAGTCAGATCTTTGCTCTGCATACTGAAGACTCCAGTGCCATCTGAAAGATGTTTGATGCGGTTGTGTAAGCGTTGGTGTGCCCTGAAGAATACAGTGGAGAGCCTGCGTGGCATAAGGATGTGAAGAACTGTGATGTCAGTTCGAGGCTTACATAAAAATGTACTTTTCCCTTGTTTTCTAGGGTAAACAGGAAGAGAATGATGTGGTGGAGAAGTTGAACCTTTTCCTGGATTTACTCCAGTCCTATAAAGTGAGCTCTGCTGTTCTTCTGCCAGTGAGAAAGTTGTTTAGAGCAAGCTTGTACTCTTTAGAGGGTGTAACGCCAACTGGATGGAAAACTGTCGGGAAGGCCAGTTCGGAGGCGAACTGGGCATCTGGCAGAGGGAGGGGAGTGGCCGTTGGCCATAGCTAGCTCTGTAGCCTTACTGATCAGCTCATCTTGTGATGAGAACTTGCCAAACAGCAAACCCTGCAAGGAGTTGAAAAATATGACTGCTTGAACTATATCAGTTGATATTTTTTTTTTGTTAAAGTTCTTTTTTTTTTCCCCGATTTGACTGCTTTTCAGTCAGAGCAGTGAATTGGATCCCTACTGGTTGGTTTGTTCACAGAGACATGAGTTCAACCACAAATGAAAGAATTTTTATTAATACCAATCTTTTGGCCTAAAGGCCTTTTTTTTTTTTCTTTTTTCTTTTTTTTTTTTTTTTTCCCCCCCCCAAGCACCTACTGAAACTGTGTGTGGCAGCCTCTCCTGGCATTCCCAGGCCTGGACTGAAATAGAAAGACACTGTCAGGCTCTTACTACAGTTAATTGCCAGCACTTAATATTAAGAAGGGCACAAAAGATAAGAGGCCTGATAAGATCCAAAATCTTGGCAAGAGTGATGTTCCTGATTGCCTCTTAAGCTCATTGGTCTGGGGCCAAGCAGTTTTATTTCTTGAATTATTAGCTGCCAGCATTTTTTTTGACCCTCTTGAATACAAAGAAACAAAAACCTGCGGCAGAGAAATTACATAAAGTGTCACCACGTGTTTGTGTTCCTGATGTACTTGGCTTGTGTACTCGCCATCTCTTAGCTTCCACTAAGTACCTGGTTTTTTCCCTTTTCCTATAAAGGACCTGTGTGAAAGACACGAGAAGGGGGTGTTGCACAAGCACCAGCGAGCGTTGCACAAGTACAGCATGATGAAGAAGCAGATGATGAGTGCCACTGTGCAGAACAAAGAACCAGAATCGGTGGAGCAATTGGAGTCTCGCATTGTGGAGGTAGGGCAGATGGCCTGGGAGAGCAAAGGGTGCTCCTGGAGTCCTGTAACGGAACTGCTCTGTAGCTCAGTCTATTTGCAGAAAGCCATTAGACTGGAAGGCTAACCTGTACTTTGGGCAATTTGAGCTCCCTGCTGTGCTACACGGAAAACGTGTTTGTTTTCCTCAACACTTTTTACTGGCTCTCTGGCAACGTCCTGTTTGCAGGAGCTGTGGGAAGCAGCGCTCTGCGTGATGGAAAGGGCAGTTGCTGTCGTATCAGCTGGGTCCAGGGACCGCCTTTTTAGGTTTTTGGTATGTGCTTGTTAGTATGGTGAGGAATGCTGGTTTTTCCTGCTGCAAGTGAACCTCCTTGGCACCCTCTTCCTGGCAGTATGTTTCACAGAGTCCCTCTTCTTTCAGCAAGAAAATGCTATTCTAACCATGGAGCTGCGGAATTACTTCTCTCTGTATTGCCTGCATCAGGAGACACAGCTCATCCACATCTATCTGCCTCTCACGTCTCACATTTTGGGGGCCTTTGTCAACTCCCAGATCCAGGGTCACAAAGAGGTGAGTTCTTCTGCACTGTATTTCTTTTTTTCCCAGAAATATGAATGAGAATTTGGATGTATTTGTTTTCAGCTGTGGGCCTTCCTCCTCTAATCATCTGTCCAGTTGGGCTCTTACATAACTTTTTAAGAAGTCAAGTCAGGTCTTTCCAGTTTGGGGTGAGGATCAAGGCTGGTCTCTAACACCTCCTAAAGACTGTATCTTCTTGCAGCAAGTTGCTTTGTTTTGGTTTTTTTCCTTCTATCTCATCCGCAGATGACCTTACCATACAGGTGGCTGAAGGAGACCCAACTTTTGAACAACTAGCTATTCTGCTGCAAATGATGTGTGTTTGCTAGATGAATCTGGTGTTTGTTGTGCTACACAGAAATGAAATAAGGAACAACTTTTGTTTTTCTCTAAATCCAGGAGCCCCTTTTTGTTAACCCCCGAATAAGACCCTCGTCATTCCCCATATACAGACTATCTTGCGTTCGTTATATTAGAAAAGACTTTTCTTGTTCAGCTCTCTTCATTCCCTTCAGTGAAGGAATTGGATCAAGATCTGGGAAGTCTCCCATCACACACGCTCAGTAGAATGTTCAGAGAGCTGCGTTATAGCATCGGTCTAAAAGGGACAATCTGAGTCCACTGGACTTACCCAGAGTATTTCAGTAAATTCGTATTGTGTTTTTGAGTACCCTGAAACCGCTGCTAAAATACAGCGTGGTGAGATGATTACCCACCATGTTGTCATGTCTGTTTTCTCTCCTTTTCCACTCACAGATGAGTAAAGTTTGGAACGAATTGAAGCCAAAGCTGAGCTGCCTCTTTGTGGGATCTAGCAATATGCCAACTCCACCACTGTCACCTCCAGAGGGAAACTTCTTCTCCAATTAATGCTCTGAGCATCTAGCATGGAACAAGAAGTGCAATCAAGGAAGGGGTGGGACTTCTACCTCCAGATGTTTGAATGACTCCTCCAAACAGCTTTTTTTATTTTTTTTTTTTTTATTTTATTTTAACACCGCTGCTTTGAGCTGCTCTGATTTAGACAGACTGGATGTGGGGCAGAGCATATGGATATAAAGATAATCTCTCACTTGTGAAATGCTCTGGGGCAGAGCTGATGTTCATTATCTTGCAGGCGCTCTTCATGGGGTCAGGGTGTGACCTGGTGCAGTGAGTGCTGCAGTGTCAATGCTGATGCCTCTGTAGGGTGTACTAAGTCCTCTGGTGATGTTTGTCTGCACGCGTGCTGACACATCTCTGCACCTCTCCGAAGGGCTGGGATGAACAGGGTATGTGAAGCACTTGCTTGTAGTGGAGATGGATTGCCTTTTAAGCTTGGGAGGGCCTGTGTTAGGGGCAGACGTGCACAAGGCTGAGAGCCATCCCCCATCCCATTGATAGCTGTCTGGATTTGATTTGGTGTCAGGATTTGATTTCTTACCACCAGACTTTATCAGAAAATACATGAACGAAGTGGTTGGACTCACTAACCCAGCTGGGAAGGGGTTAGTGCTGCTGTGTGACAGTAATTTTCCCAGTGAGCCAAGGCAGGCTGGATTGTCAGTGTGTTCCAGTTCACAGTTACAGGACAGCCTGGAGACTTGCTCGTGTTTTTCAGTTTGGGGCCAAAGACAACTGGGCTCAGGAACAGAGGAGTTTGCCTGCCATAAATGAGAAAATAATTGAATAAAACACTCCTTAACTGTAAAGCAATCATACTATACAAGCAGAAGAGCTACCAGGTAGCTTGTTTATTTTCTTCTGGAGGTTCTGACTCCGTCTGTTGAGTAGCTGTTCAGGACTCCTGAAGAGCTGCTGACCCGAAGACTGATGTTTTCTTTGGTCTAACAGATGAAGTATCTTGTTAAACCAGCAGGCTGGGAGACAGTGCTGATAAAGTTCATTAGCAAAAAATAAGTGTTTATCAGGGTTACTGCCATCCTTTTTTTTTCTGGCTGTGGGTAGCATTGGAGTGTTTGTGCGGGAGAGAAGACAATTAAATGACAGTTTTCTATCTCTCTAAAAATATCACAGTCCTTGGTAATGGGTTTTTCAGAATGATTTGTGCTTGCGATACAGGGACTAAACGTTTTCCATGTTTCACTGTTTGTATCGCCAGTGACTTTCCCTTACAAGGCAGAGGGCAGGGGGAGAACTCGCGTGCCCTGTTACCTTAGGGGAAATGGTGCATATCCTGCAGAGACTCTGATAACTGAAGAAACTGCAAATGTGTGCAGCAAAACTTCAGGACTCCCCTGAACTTAACTTCTCTGGGGCCAAAAGAGCTGCCAGAGGGGAATTTGAGACTCGGTTTCTGAGCGTTTTCTTTGAGTGGGTAAAAAGCAAGCATGTTAACCAGGATGAGTGCTTGCTCTCAAACTGGAACCGTTACAGTATTTTCCCATTTGGGAACTTCCCCATTAGCAGGAAATATATTTAAATCCTCCAATTGCAAAAGTTTGGGTTTGGTGTGGTGTGTTTTTTTTCTTTTTTTTTTTTTTTTTTTTTTTTTTTGTTGCTTCTATTTTTTGTTAATTTAGGAAACTCTGTGCAACATGAAGCTCTCTCTAGCCTGGGTAGAAATCATGGATTAGTTTCTTCAGCTAGGAGCAAGATAACTTGCCCAGTTTCATGATACTGGTATTACCATGTTTTGAGGGGTGTCTGTAATGGTTAAGTGCCCTGACGCGGGTGAATTTCTTGGGCCTTAAGGAGTGTGTAGGTGTCTTGTTTAACCACCTGGCTCAGAATGCATTATTGAGAGCTTTCTGTAGCAATTCAAGTGTTAACTCTCTTCTGAGTCTTTCTTTCTCCCTATTGACCTTGTCCAAGAGACAGATAAACTGCGGATGGCTGAGACAGATTTGATTCCATCTCCTGGAGATTTCCAAAGTGATGCAGAAGAGATTCTGCTCACAGGCCAGAGCAAACTGGCTGGGGAGGAAAATGTTTATGCAGTACAGTAACAGAGAAGATGTTATGTCAAAAGGTTTGGGTTTTTTTTTTTTCTGATTAACCTTGTCTGGATTAGGAAGATGGTTTTTGCTTGAAGTGTGGAAAGAGTGTTACCATTATTTTTAAATGCTCTTCATTCCCAGCATCTGTAGAAGGTGCTGACTCATCATAGATATCATAGATAGATCTTCTCCATAACTTGTCTGGTTGGGGTAGATGACTGGGCTGTGTTCTGTAGGAGCACTGGCAAAGTATTTGCTGGAATGAAACTTTGCATTTCTCACATTTAAAAAAAAAAAGTGATGACTTTGGACTTTATTTAAAAACTCAAAAATAAAACCCCCAAAAAACAAATGTCAAAACCCCATTTAGGCTTTAGACTAACTCCTCTTTCCTGTTCTCCTTCCAAGCAGGAATTCTGCTGTCCTAATGCAGAGACTGTAATAATGATAAAGAGACCATGTGACCTATAAAGAAACTGGAATGACAGTGTTTTGAGAAAAAAAACATTCCCCCACTGCCAGCCCTTGCCTCTTTGAGGAGAGCAGTTTTGGGGATGGGGTTTTCTTGTTTTAATTTTACTCTGTTCACTGAGCATTTTGAGAACAGAGGCCGAGTATTCTCAAAGCTGATACAGCTAATGGCACCTTCAGAGTTTATTTCATACTGGACTGTCAAGCCTGCGTCTCGTTCGTGACTACACGTGGATGCTATTTCATAGAACCCTTAGTTTGAAAACCTTTTTTCTGGGAGACTGTGGTCCGTGTGCAACTGGCCCTGGCATGTTTACCTCTATGCGAGGGATTTCTTTGTTGTATTTTTTCCGTTTAGTTTAGGGATCTGTCAGACTTGGGAGAGCAGCATCAAGTACAGCCTCCTTCTAGAGGAATGCAGCAGGGAATCAGTCAAGTTGACTTCAGCTGTCTCTTTGCCCTAGTCAGTCTAAGGGAACCAGCTCTAGTTACCTCCACACAATCACCTTTTGCTGTACTCAAGGGGGAGAACAAGACTTAACGAGTTAGTGCCATTGCTGGTAGCTGGGTAGATTGCAATAAACACTAAGCAAATCAGACTAACTGAAGAGTGCGTGCTGTCTGTCCAGGAACTGATGCTCCTGTAAGATGTAGCGCCAAAGAGTTAATGTGCCTTCTTGAGTGGAAGCTTTCTGTGTACGGCTTGAAGTCAGGGGGACTTTCATGTGTTCGGAATGTTAATGGTAGGAAAGGCCTCCAGTCTTTCTGTTGGTGTCTGTCAAATCTGTTGTGGAGGTACCAGGGTAGTAAACAGCTGAGAACCTGAAACTTTGCCTAAAAATTGTTTTCTCAAAAGGGCTCCATGTTTTTGTCACTCCTGAGGTCTCCTCTGCTTCAAGCTGTGAAGTGGCACTATACAGGCTTTTTGACCAGTCTTGTGTTGAAAGGCTTTCCAAACTGTATTTACAGTACAACCTTAATCCCTGATCCATCTCTCCCTCTCCTTCCATCTCCTTCCATCTTCCTTGCAAGTTGCTCCTCCTAAGCTGTAACATGTTTCCAACAGTGCCTTGCTGCATCCCAGTGCTTTTACTTTCTACTTTGATCATGCAAGAGTGTAATTCCCTGGAATTTGTAACAGGCTAATTTACAATCTTCTGTTTGTGCTGTTTCCTAAGAGACAAAGATGACCAGCTGGGGACGGGACTTTGTTAAAACCTGTCAGTCTCCAGAACTGCAGCAGAAGCAGTAATGTCACTGCTCTTTGACATGAGCTAAAACTCGGTGCTGGTAAAAAGCATCTTCATAAAAGGGTTGAATTAACTGCAGAAGAGGGGATAGCAAATAGAGGTGCAAGCCTCAGCCTTGCTTGTTCTTTTCGTACCTGAATTCCTGGAGGAACAGAAAGTAACTTGCTCTCTTTCTCACCACGCAATTTACAGTTCCCACCAGGAAGTACATCAAGACAAAGTAACAGGTATCGGCTCCCAGTTGCTCCCTTTCCTACCACGCAGTAAGGTCTTGCATCCTGTCACAAACTACCTGTTACCTATCCCCTCGGGCTTATTTTCTCTCCTCTACTTGCCTTGAGCCGTTCTATTAGAACGGCCAGAAACCCTTACACTGTTATGTCAGAAGAGGGAGCATCAAAAATTCTGTAAATAACTCAGCGTGCAGCACAAAAGGAAGAGTCTGAAGTGTTAACTCTTACCCTCGAGTCTGAGCTGTGGCTTACTGAGCATGGGAAGCGGGGCATTTTTGAGTGGTATAAATTATTCAGAACTGCTGGAGGGAGACAGGAAGAAACAATCTTGTTCAGAGGGTGTGAATTTTGCCTGCCTAGAATATCCTGTATCTTTTGCTTTGCTCAAATAGCCTTATGTATGAAGCACTTTATCCAAATGCAGGAATTAAAGAACTATTACTACAGCTGGTAGACTGGAAATGTTTACAGATCTTATATTACATTCCAAGATTCTCTCTGTAAGTGTTATATGTGTTTGTAACAAAACCAAAACCAAACAAACAACAGACCAACAAAACTTGTGTAAGAAGTTACATCTGTGATGTGTTATTTCTAGCAGTTTATTGAAGCTTTTGCTGCCCAGCATGCTGAACAGGTCCCTGCTACCGACATGTGGCAAAGCCTGCAGCCATAAATGATGGCATTTTGCTACAGAGATTTGCTGAAAATTGATTTTCTTCATCATATTTTAACCTGAAATACTCTTAAGCAGTTCAGGTTCGTGGCAGGAGTTACAAGAGTGAAAGCAGAGCTCAAACAGTGCCATACATCTACCTCTGACTTTTGTTTCCTTGACCTTAACACTGACTTCAGCTGGAGAGTCCTGAAGGGTTCTCTACCTGAGCTTTTCAGAAGGCTTTCACAGCACTAGTCATGCCTCACCCTGTCCCAGTAATGCGACAGTAATGCCAAACAGGCAACTGCACAGAAACTGGCACGGGGAAGATAATCGATGCTGCTGCGTCACAGTCCACTTAATGCTTCTGTGAAAGGAAGCCAACTCCTGAAATCCCCTTCAACAGTCTAGAAGGTAGCCAGCTGCTTAAAACAGAACAACACATGCTTCTACTAAAAAAATATTTTTAATCTTTTAAAAACATTTCCACCACAAGGTAAAGAAAACCCTAAAAAATTAGCCACCTGTGGAAAAAAAGGGGTAACACTAAGTTTGTAATGGTTGTGATCACATAACCCCTACTAGAGTATACCACAGCCAGGGACTTCACAGCGTGAACGATGTTGTGACTTTTATTTCTGCTTTGAAAAACCCCCTCGTTTTCCTTACTTCCCAGTGACCTGGCAAATAAGTCTCCTTTGCTGGGGAGCTGAGAAAGGAGACCCTTACAAGTAGTCTTGTGGTGTTCTAGCCCAATGTGGGCAGCAGCACGTGGGTCAAATGCTTCCCTTTTCTTAAACTTCCTCCACTTCTTTCAGGGTGTGCTCCAGGATAGTGTCTTGTCCTTGGAACTTAAAATAGCCCCGGAACAACTTTTTCTGAAGCAGCAGGGGAAACCAGTAGACATCATCTGCCCACATGTGATCGAATGGCACCTCATCCAGCTGAAACCACTGTGGACGCATTTCTGATGGGAGAAAACAAAAGAACTTTGCATGAGACTGTTTTCCTGCTGCCTAGACTTTGAATATCTATCAATAAGCAGCTTCCCCCTACAGCCCAGCTGCCTCCCTTCTCAAAGGGATTTTGGCGTGAATAGTTCTGCATTTCTTAAGAGCAATACTGTCTCAAGAGAATGAGCATCCTTCCTTCCTTCCCCTCTGCTAGCAACTTACCATCGCTTTCCGTTGGCTCTCCATGAAAGTGATCTGCCCGGAAAATGTGAACTTCCATGAGTTCAGAGTTGCCCACAAATTCAAATGTGATCTGACCCATCTTCTGCAAGGTGTCCACAGTCAGTCCACTCTCCTCCAGGAGCTCCCTGCACAAGAAATAGACTTTCTTACATGAAAGCAAGCAGGGGGAGAATTAAAAAGCAGTTGTTAGCTTTACTTGTGCATTCAGAACGCTTCCAGTGAGCCAAAGGTGCAAGCGGCACCTATAAAGGAGATCAAGGCACAGGATACTCTGACTGGCACCAAAGTATTTGCCATGGTGGAGCCCAGTCAGGCTGGCTCATCTGTTATTTCAAGCCCCCGAAGGCTATTAGGAAAACAGTCTATGTTAGAAGATTCAGGCAAATTGATTGTTTAGTATAATTTATACTCCCTGCAACATGGTGGTCTTTTCTGAGATGAGTTAGAACTGTGCTAACGCTCATACGACTGTAGCTGGATGTGGCTTAGGAACTCCTGAGATACATTTCATTTAGACAGGCACAAGCCTTTGCCGGGTTTGAGCTAAAGCTTCCAGAATTGTGGGGAAGCAAGTAATAAATACCGGAACATCTGTACTTGCTACAAAATCAGGTGCTTCTGAGGCTCACCGAAGCTTATTTGAATAACACTACACACTACGTAGCATCACTTGCACGCAGACTGTTAGGAATACATCTCCCAGTCAAACACCATCTATAAAATCCCCGAGCGATTGTGTAAACTTTCCATTTCTGCTCCTTGGGAGTACATTTAGCGTAACGAGAGACTAGAAGGCGAGACTTCTAAGAGCACGCTGAGAGACTTGCCAGGCAGCTCTTTTCCACGCGTCACCCTGCACAGCTACTCGAAGCACGTTCAGTTACTTGCTCTGCTTACGCCCTGTACTTCAGGCTTTTTTTATTTTATTTTTACCTGCATCTGACGGATTCAGCACAGCTTGAGGTTGGTCATGGTTTTTCTAATACACAACAGGAATACTCTGAGACAGTGTTATCTTTAGCTAAGGTTAATAATTAACGTAGTTGCATATTTGGCAATAACATAACAATTTTAAAATGTAAGGGAAGCTATCTTTAAGGCTCCAGCTTTCTTTAGCATCAATTTCATGGATCCCATCCTTCAAAATTACATTCCAACTTAATGTCTTAGCTTATCTTCTTGAGAAGCTATGTCTAAAGTAGAAGCTGCTTTCCAGCAACAAAGCTAAAAGCCTCATTTTACAGGCCGTGCTAATTGAACAGTAAAGCACAACACTGCTATGGTTCTCTAAGCAATTTACCTGCCGGCTGCTTGACTCTAGGTATAAGAAGAGGAAGCGTTACAGGTAGCAAACTAGAAATAGCAAACTTGCTAAATGTACCCCGTACAAGATGTGCCACCGAGGAGCTGTGGGTGCTCACAGGAATGTGGTGTACCCAGCAGCGGATAAGAACCTTACCGATACAGGAAACTTCAAGTGCTTCAGCTTAATATTTAACTGTCTGCTGAGGACACTTCACACCTTAGGCCACTGCAAACCCAGATGAGACTGTGCAGTATGAAACAGCTGCCTAATACCTCTACACAGAGCAGAAGTGCTGGAAGTTAAGCGTGTCCTGGACTGTGGGACACCTCCTGAAGGACAGCAGCACCCCAAATCTTCTCCCTCCTGGGAGAGGCAGCACTGCAATGCTGTCGTTCCCACCAGGAAGGTGGGCTGCCTGCCTCACTGGCTCTGGGGGATGCTTCCTGCTTGGCTGACTTCGGCAGGAATTGGTTGTGTCACCCTGCGGTGAACTCCTGCTAGCTGTGTCAAGGGGGCCGAGGATTGGACTGTTCCACAGTCCACAGCAGCAGGCACTGGCTGTGCTGTGGAACATTGTACCAAGGTCGCAGGAAGTTTTATTACTTGACATCGATGAGCTGAAGATCTGCTCTCTAACTCTGGTCTAGCACAGATAAACACGTACCTGGGAAATCAGATGCTAAATTAAATCATTAGATTCACCCCACAGTCGGTGGCAGTGTAAGCCTAGCAAGTGAAGCCTGATTTAAGTAACAAAACTGATCTCCCTCTGCTCAGGGATGATAGAGTACATGAAAAGCCATGATGCAGGTGTTAGGTATGTTCACACCGTGCACCGCTGGCTCCACATCTGCAGGGAGGACCCTTTTGTCTCCTGGATTAGCTCAGTGCGGAAGCCAGGCGGATGCACTGGCACAGCTGAGAAGATGGTTCAGGGCAAAAGCTGTTAGCTGATGAGCAAACCAACATTCATCTTCCTGCAGGTGTCAGGGTGCTGTCGGGCAGACATCAGAAAGGGAGGGGGTGACAAAGTGAGGAGTGTGGCTTTGTATCAGCAGCATTTACTTAAAAAACAAGGTACCTAATTTGTAGAGGAATTTAGCAGTTCAGCTGCAAGCTGCTATTTCATCTCAGTGACTAACAGCAGGAAGAACTTTAAGAAATCCGTACTATAAGCTTCAAGAATGGTACTGTACCCCTGTACTGACATAATTCATTTCCCAAACTCAGCATTAGGGTTTAAAAATGCCACCATGCAGTCAAATAACAGATTTCTACACCACCTTTCAAAAGGCACCTCTGAGAATTTCTGGTATTGTGTCATTACATTTTCACGCAGTACTAAAAATGCTACTGGAAGGTAGCACCTGCTCGATACCTTCGAAATTTAAACAAGGCAGTACGATGGCAAAAGCTGTAATTCTGCGATATGGCCACAATTAAACTCTACACCTTTTTGCAGAGCGCAAGAACCTCTGCCCACCGCCAGCAGACTAAGTCTCAGTTTAGATCAAAGTGTGACGGATGAAAGGGAGGACACTTGGCAATTCATACCGGATGACAGTTAAAAGATTTACAGATGACAGGCAACAAGAAGCAACCCTGTTTCTCTGTACACGTGGACGATCATCCATCTCCTGTAGAGTGGGCATTTTCACTGTTCAGATGGCTCACGATGGCACTCACGGGTAGAACAAAGGTTACAAGGGTGTTATTGATCACTTGACCTGCAGTCCCACCACAAATGATCCAACACTGCCACGGCCCAACCTGTGCCCAATACCCGCCTCTCTCCCGGGCGCCGGACAAGCCGGGCCAGGCCTCACCTGTGAGCAGCCTCCTCGATGCTCTCCCCGGGCTGCACTTTGCCCCCGAAGCCGTTCCACAGCCCAGCTCCAAACCCCCGTTTCTTCATGCCCAGGAGGACGCGGGGCGGCTGTACCACCAGGACGAGGGTGAA
>JAAGNO010003397.1:27537-40241 GCA_033439905.1 Ceryle rudis | reverse complement strand
GGCGCTGGGGGGGGTTGTTGGAGAGCAAAGAGGGGGGGGGGGAGCGGGGGTGCCTGGCTGGGTTGGTAAAAACCGGCGGGAAAAGCCCCCCCCCTCCCCCCCCCCCCCCCCCCCGCTAGACAGTGGTGTTAGGGCTTTCCTTTGTGTTAGTGCTTCTTTTGAGGAATTTTGTGCATCTTTTAAGGCCAGAAAGTACAAGGGAAGTAGTCTGCGGTTTTTTTTTTTCCCCCCCAAGAATAGGGAAGTCTGTTGCATGTATTGACACTTGAATTGTTCTACTTGAAGATATTTGTAGCTTAATTATGATGCTTATTGCATTTGAACAGATATCTGGAAACATGGCTACTGAACATGTTAATGGGAATGGTACTGAAGAGCCCATGGACACTTCTGCTGCAGTTACCCATTCTGAGCATTTCCAGACATTGCTTGATGCTGGTTTACCACAGAAAGTTGCTGAAAAACTAGATGAAATTTACGTTGCAGGTAAGATGTAAAACTTGCAATACCACACTTAGAATATTTTATTGGATTCTGCTGTCTTTGGGCTAAAATAGCAACTTTTTGTGGTTTCCAAAGTATGGGAACTGCAGTCTTTATCAAAAAGCTGTGGACGTTGTCTATTCAGTGCTTTAATTTGTCACAGCATTTTTCAGGGAACAGTCTTGGGCCAGCCTACTTGGTGTGAGGGGTGGGAGTGTATGCAGGTGACTAGCAACAGCTGGAATAGGCAACATGGGTTTTAGGAATAGTAAGTGATGTGGTCTTTGTGCATTTTTTACAGTAGTTGTAGGTAGCTGTAAGTAACTGAAGCCTTGGTATTCATCTCCCATAAATGATAGTTTGTGACATAGGATTTGGGCTCATGAATGCAAAGGTTACTGTATTGTTTGTCTCAGACATGGTAATAGCTAGCATTTTTTAAGCTTGATTTTTGGATTGTGGTGGTTGCTTTTAGTGCTGCAGTTTGTTTTTTAAAGTCTTCTCAAAATGTACCAAGGTATCATTGCCAGGCAAGCTGTTAGGTTTTGATAGATCCTTCTGAGTTTAGCTTCAGGATATTGAAAATTAAACTTGGCCTGTGTAATATCTGGGTTTTACAGAAGTCAAACGAATACATAAATGCAGTAACTGTTACTCTGAATCTTAACTTTTTCGACACTTTCTGGTTCAAAAAATAAAAAGGTTAAATACATATAAATATTTATCTTTAGGAGGACTAAGTTCATAGGTATAATAACTTATGTTAATCAGTGATTGATTTAGGGGTCATTGAAATGTGTTAGATGTGTTAAATGTGTTTAAACAAAAATTTCTGCCTAAATATAATTATTAATTTTTTTTCTTTTCTCTAGGGCTAGTTGCACATAGTGATCTAGATGAAAGAGCTATTGAAGCTTTAAAGGAATTTAATGAAGAAGGTGCATTGGCAGTGCTTCAACAGTTTAAAGACAGTGATCTCTCACATGTTCAGGTAATGTTAATCAATTTAGAATACGATTGTTAAGGGATGGACTGCTGGTTGACTGGCAGGAGTTTTGCTTAAGTCTCTTCAGTGATCCCTATGTGATGTGTAAAAAGAGCACTGTATTGGTTCAAGGTGAAATTAGATTCTGGCTTGTCATGTTTTTAGAACTGAAGATGAATATATCTTTTGCAGAACAAAAGTGCCTTTTTATGTGGAGTCATGAAGACATACAGGCAGAGGGAAAAACAGGGGACCAAGGTGGCAGATTCTAGCAAAGGACCAGATGAAGCAAAAATTAAGGTATGTGTCTAAAAGATGCAAGTTGAGAGGTTTGTCTGTGGTTTTTCACAGTTGTTAGGGCAGATACCTTGATCCGTTTGGAACTGTGCTTTTCTCAAAAAGGCTGTTTTAAATTATATGTTATTATTGAAGGCTGTCACTTGCATTTTATTTTACACTTCCTCCTCAAGAGGAAAGTGAGCATTTTGTGAATTACTGAATACGTATAAAGGTGAGAAAGATGTGATAGTTTGCTTTATGTCTAGGTGAGACAGGTATACTATTTCGCAGTGAAAAGTTTTTGGAAGCTTGTCAGCATAGATCTTTTGAGTTCAGAATGCCTAATTTCAGCTGCTGGTGGTTGTTTCTGTGTTGTTATTTTTGGTGGGGTTTTTTTTGTTTGTTTTTTTGATATTTTTTGTTTGGGTTTTTTGTTTTTGGTTTTTTTTTTGGGGTTTTGTTTTTTTTTTTTTCAGTTCAGGTTTAAAGCAACTTCACAGTAGGGAGGAGATACCACATATGTCTGAACAAAAACCAAAACACAACAGGTTGTAATGGATTTAGGCATTAGCCCACTTTTTATGACCTAATCACTGTTCTGATAAACTATATCTCAAACTGTCTTGGTAATGGACACGTTATTTCTTGGACTGAGCCCTCTGCTAGCAGACTACTGTCTCAAAGAGCTGGGCATACTACAGTTTATATTAAAATTCTGCAATTAGCAGTTGTACCAAAGCTAAAGGAGAGGAAAACCATCTAAGTGTGCTTAGTTGATGTCTGAAAAAGTGTGAGAATCTTTCATCTTTAACTTTCCATGTATAAAATGCAAAATCATCATGTTGCATTTTACAAATAATTATGTAGCTTTTGAAACTAGAAAATTGTTTTTCTTCTGACTTTGTGACTGGAATGCCCTTAATTGTCAAATAAAACCAAACCTGGTAGGGATTTTGTCACTACCACGTAAAACAACAACAAGAGGACTTTTCTAACAAACTTCAACTAATGTAGCTTTTACTGCTGATTGCTATAGAATTTAAAATAACTTTGCAGTTTTCCAGTTGTGAAATTATTGACTATTGATTAGGCTTGTTTAATATGCTGTTTCTTTATGTGTAGGGTAGATTTATCTTTGTACAAAATTAAGAGACTAATTTCAGAGGAGTTTCTCATTATATATTTGCATGCTGAATTTCATCTAACATTTGAAATTGGTAGTATATCTGTAACTGTATACGGTGATTATAGTGAGGATTGGTTGTGCTGGGATGCTGTATGTAACCCAGAGAATTTGAGGGGGAGGGGGGAAGGATAGGAGAAAGGAATTAGTACTACCACTTCAGTGGTTGCATACGTGAAGCAGTCAGTACAGTGTTCCAGGGGTGTAAGCACTTAAACATGTGTTCTTTAACTTCACACTTATGAGTAATCTCATTAAGTGAAGGGAACTCCTGTGCATAAATGTTTGCAGGATTGGACATGCCAAAACAAGAAGTGGCTCAGACTAAGATCTAATTAAAGGGAAGCTTGTTATACTATTACTTTGCCCTTTTTTTTGTATGTGTGTGTGTGAAAATGAAGGAATTGGAAAACTATGTAACTCTTTGATTTTTCTAGCAGTGTTTCTTTACCTGATAGCTTTTGTAATTGTTTTGCAAGCTCCTTGGTTAAGTACTAGCAGTAGGCTTGTTTGCCAATGGGAGTTTCAAAGCAGTACAGTTTAAGAGGAGTTACAAGCCTGCCTATGCATAAAGTCTATCTAAACTAGCTCAATTTGTATATGATTTTACAATTTTAAGTTTATTACTTGAAGGCACTCTTGGAGAGAACCAGCTACACTCTTGATGTGACTACTGGACAGAGAAAGTATGGTGGACCTCCTCCAGAGTCTGTATATTCAGGACAGCAACCTTCTGTTGGTACAGAGGTAAGAAGAATGAGATGTTTATGTAGATGTGTTCTTATTCACTGGAAGTATTTTTTTATTACCAACACTCTGTATGTCTGTTGTAGATATTTGTGGGCAAGATTCCAAGAGACTTGTTTGAAGATGAACTTGTTCCACTATTTGAGAAAGCTGGCCCTATATGGGATCTCCGCTTAATGATGGATCCACTAACTGGTCTAAATAGAGGATATGCGTTTGTCACTTTTTGTACTAAAGAGGCAGCTCAGGAAGCTGTTAAACTGGTAAGTTTTTGTAATTTTTTTTTTTTAAGAACACTGGCTTATAAGCAGTTGTCCTGATACTAATGCTTAAATATTTAAGATTAAACTTGTTGTTAGATCACAAATGTCCACTGGGTTGAAATATTTCCATGTTGTGTATAGATTTTTAGTGTCTGCATTAGGGACAGGGTAAAAAAACAAACAAAAAAAGGCAGATGAACTTGTGTTTAGTCCAGTGAGATGAGACTTTATTGTTAACAAAAGTTGTTTTAGCACTAGTGACTTCTGACCTGTCTGCTTCTGTGTGGATGGTGGAGAGCTGTGGTGGTCAGGTTGCTGTGGTGCAGGGGAGCATTGGTGAGATGGTTTGTGATTTCTGATTTGCTCGTGCACCAGCAGGGGGCCCTGTGCTGGAAAATGCCTCTGAAGTCAGAATTTCCTAAGATGCTTCAGATGCGAAATAATCACTCCTGGGTGTTAAGGTCTGCTCTGGTTGCTGCAACTGACTGCCATAAATCCTGCCAAGTTAAACATTTCCTCTGTTGTACACAGAGGTGTGAAATAGACGAAGGGAATAGGCTACTTTTAGTAAGGTTTCCAGGTTTCAGGCATGAAGTATCCATCACTGAAAACTGTGGGGAGGGGAAGAATCCGATCCTCCTACTGCTCCTTAATTGGAGTTAGGTTGAATTTGAATTTTTGAGCTAGTTAATACATACTGATAATGTAAGTCAGTTGGAGACAAATCAAGCTGGAGATGGAAATGTGTTTCGTAAAAGTATAGAAATGTCTACAAAAGTGGAAGTACAAAAATATCTGGTATAGGCCATTTAGCTTTTTTAAATGACTGGCTAGTGTTTCTGCATGCAGTCCAAATAGACTGTTGATAACTGCGTATACCTCTTTGTACTTTCATTGTCAACCTAGCTATTTACATTGTGTGTGAACACTAAGTTACGCACATGACTTAGCAAAACAGAGGCACCTAGTAAATGAACAAAGAGGATTTTTTTTTTCTTCACTTACCTAGATTTTTCATAAAGGCAGCATGCTCTGGAAGTCACTTAGATTGTTTCCATAAAAGTAACATCAGATCCTAGTCTTGGTCTTCCATTAAATGATACAGGGGAGGGAGGTACTTGATGTAACTCTATATCTGATCTTTGATATGTAAGGAAAAAAAAAAAAGCCTTGTGTTCTATTTTTCAGTTAAATAGCCACAGAGTGTAACAGTTGAAAAGTTTTGCGGTTGACGGGGAAGTTTTTCAGCCTTTGTACTGACCTCTTTAGGGGCAGAGTTAGTTTTAAATTGGATCCTGTGGTATTTATCAGCTTTGGAATAGTTCCAACCATAGTTTGCTGGCTAGTTTGATGTATTGCAAGTTTCCCGAGTTATTTGGGAGTGATTTGAAGGGGTACTAGCAAAGTATGGCTGTATGAGTATGGCTCCACCGAAAATCATAGGTCTATCGCTTGTGTGTATATATATACACATGCGTGGAAGAGGCTGCTGAAAGACCTCTTAAAAATGCTGATCCCTTGATCCTAGCCATTTTAATATCCTAGAATTTTAACAGATGTTGCTCTTTTTGATACAACCTGTAGTCTTCTTATTGATACACAACTTGTTTTCCAGCTTTCTGGACTCTGGGATAAAGGTGCTACTGTTCTATCCCATGTTCTTCCCAGAGTGTGGGTTTTTTTTTCCATTTAGAACTCTGAAGTATAGCAAAAATGAGAATAAAAATCTCTGCATTGCCTGTAGGCTTCTGAATAATAAGAGACAGCTATGAGGTTTTGTCACTACCCAAACTATAGCAGAGAATAAAGGGACCTGTCTTCAGGTGATTGCACTTGGTTTAACACATTGTGCATACAGTTCTTATTTGTGTGCCTGTTGGATAATCCACAGTTTTTATAACAACTAAAAATGAACTAGTTTTTTTTTTATAAACTTAATGTTAGCTTTCCCCATTTTCCAGAAGAAATCTTGCAATTTAAAAGGTTGAAGCCTTGATACTGCCTATACATAGGTGTTTATTAAGCCACTTCAAGGGGACAATTCCCTAAATTGTGTTGGAAGTATTTTTGGGGCTTTGATTAAGACAGAAATGGCATGATGCTATGGTCTGACACTGAGAAGACTTAAAAACAGTTTACCCATGTTCACACAAACAATGACTATTGGAAGTTGATTAGTTGTTTGTTTTTTAACCCAACTTTCTTTTCACTGTTAACATGTTTGTGTTTATTTTCTGGTTTATACTGTTTAAGAATTATAACTCCGGTTGTGTTCTTTTGCACACATGTTCAGTTCTCCCTCTGATTTTGTAAGAAGTTGTTAGATTTCAGTTTTTCAAAGATCTCAGAGAGTTTAAGGTTACTGTAGACGTGTACAGATTAAATACTTACTGGGTGAAGCTTGTAGGAAATCGTACTGAAAACCGTAGTATTATGGTATACTTTTGACTAGAGCAAGCGTAGGCTTTTATCAAAGTGCAGTTACAGGTGACTTATGCAAATATGCCCCCAGCTATACATAATGGTACAACTTGCCCTTTGCTGATGGAAATAAACTAAAATTCCTGGTGAAAGTTTAAGTAGATAAAATGACAAGACAGACCTAATACATACTTTGACCTGTTTGTGAGTAGGTTCTTAAAGAACTTGGGGGGGGGGGGGGATTTATAGTGTCTAGAGTTTAGTATTATCTGTGTTACTAACTTTGGGCATTGATTCAGTGGTGACAGGAGGGGGAAGCAGTATGCTGATAGAGCTAATTTGGTAGCTTGTCTGTTCTGGCACTTCACCCAGATCATGATTTGGGCCTGTTCGTGTCTAATCTTAAGTTTACAGATGGTATGCAAACTATTTACCTAAAAGCCACCAACTTTATATACAAGACTATGTTTCTCTTAACACAGTGAAAACATAGTAAGAAGCAGTAA
The DNA here is from genome assembly GCA_033439905.1 of Ceryle rudis. NCBI lineage: Eukaryota > Metazoa > Chordata > Aves > Coraciiformes > Cerylidae > Ceryle > Ceryle rudis. The sequence goes on along the minus strand of JAAGNO010003397.1, from coordinate 33,374 downwards.
TTAATGTATTATAGTATGAAAGAACCACTAGAAACTACTGACAATGTGGAATTGCAATATGGAATATTATTTTATTTTTTAAGTTAACAAATACGACTTTGTTGCCATGAGTTGTATGAAAGGCTCTTTTTGGATTATCCATGTAGCCAGACTTTGGTCTTAGAATTTAACAGGAGCAGTTGGATAATACCTTCTATTATCCATGTAGAATAGAATATTTCAATTGCAAGTGACCTGCAGTGATCACTGCCTGACCACTTCAGGGCTGACCAGAAGTTAAAATATTGTTATTGTCCAGATGCCCTTTTTAAGCACTGACAGGCTTAGGGCATCATTCACATCTCTAGGAAGCCTGTTGCAGTGTTTGACCATGCTCGGTAAAGAAATGATTCCTAATGCAAAGAAGTATTTCCTAATGTACAATTCAGTTATTGAAGAATGTGTTTTCTTCCACACCAATAAGCTGTCAGCTTCTTTAAAGGTGTTTCTTTGAACAGTTTTTTGGGGTGCTACTGTAATCTTCCTCTTCATTAATGTGTACAAGTGTGTTTATTAGGGAACATAATAATAGACATATATACAGTCTTCCCATGCAGCCGTTTTCTTCTTTAACATCAACTCTTCTTCTCCTACATGGGCAACAGAATCAGAGATGGAAGTCATTTACTCTGTCCTGCTATGTTTGGAGATAAAATTAGTGGGGATGCCGTTCTAGATCCTTTCCACATGTCCAGCTCTCCTTTTAGCTAACTTTAGGTGGAGTTGTCTAGTTCTGAAAATTTTCAGTGATGTAGTTTTTGTTTGCACAAAATAAATATAAACAAGCACCGTCACCCTGATATTAGTATACAAAGCATGAAGGGGCGTGGGAGAACTTGCAGGAAGGTTTTACCACCAAACACAAAATAATTGATAGAATAAATATCTAGATTAAATTAAAAAGCTGTCCTGCTACTTGTTAATATATGCTGACCACAAAATACTTTTTCCTAGCTGAAGAACTGTCTGTTGCAGGGCTTCCTGTTGGAAAGAGGTTGATGTACCACCAGTTGACCTCCCTGCTGCTTATTTGGATGATGCATGTCTGTGCCTGCATCTCAATGAAAGACATTTTTTGTCAACAGATGTCTACAGTAATACTTTTTTTTTCTTAAACTGCTGACTTGTTCAGAGTGTCTTCTAAACAATCTGTTACAGGAGAAAGAAACATTTAAACAGAAGTCTTAGGATTTTAAGTCAGTAGAAGGTGGTTCTTTCTGTTTACTATCTTTACATATGTAATCTATGTGTTTTGGAAAGTATTTGCCAAATGCTCTTGCACGTTTTATGGAGAAGACCTGATTATAGGTCGTCTTTGTTAACTATGGAACTTTAGAAGGGAATCAGACTTCAGTTATAACTCCTGTCTAATATTACGCAGAAATCAGTAATCCTCTATCCGATCCGTAGAGGAACTTGTATTATTTTTTTTTTTTTTATCTGCACTGTTGTGAAGGGAAAAGCCTTGACCTTGATGAATTGGACATAAGATTTACCTTTCATGGTTCTACATGAAAGTCTCTGAAGAAACATGTATTAATAAAGAGGCTTGAACAAGAAGGGAAGAATAATTGTTGGCTGAAATTGTGGAGATATTTTAGAGATCATGGGTATATTTCAGAAGAGTTCAATATGCATCGTAATAATGTGTTAAGCTCAAAAGAATTTAATACATTACTCACTGCTATGTTTGAAAAAGTGAAAATATTTGGTACACTACTGTTGGAGGGGACTGCATATTATCTGTAACTGATGATTGTCCATTTTTCTTTCAGTACAACAACCATGAAATTCGTTCTGGAAAACACATCGGTGTATGCATCTCTGTTGCCAATAATAGGCTTTTTGTCGGTTCTATTCCGAAGAGTAAAACCAAGGAGCAAATTGTTGAAGAATTTAGCAAAGTAACAGGTAAGTCAATAGCTGTTTTGTAGAACTGGAAGGATGTCAGATGTGATGAGTAATGAACTCTCTTCACTTTCTTTTGGCTTATGGTTGAATGATGGTGAATCAAAATGAAGACCATTCAGCATTTGTCCTAACATTTAGGTGTTGGGGTTTTTTTTTTTTAAACTGTTGTTGTGCTGAGGGCTGAAATATTTGTCATCAGACCAGATGTGTTGTTCCAAGTTTTACCTAGCTAATATGTGTGTAATGTTTAAAAAGCCATTCAAAAAAGTAGGTGGTTTAATTATTTCAATACTAATGGATGGCTTAAAACTCTACAAGGCAAAACTGAAGCAGATTGGAGAATGTAACTAGTTCAGACTTCTTAGGGATTTGATAAGGGTCTCTTTTTGATAATGCCATATAAACTGGTGAAGGTAACATTTGATGGCTTTCTCTTCTACTGAATGATATACTTCAGGTTCCTTGTAGCAACACTTAGGTGTCTTAAAATCACATAAATCTGATATTTTGTTGTTTAAACATCCATGGAAAAAAAAACCACGGGCTAGTAAGTGGTGTGACTTGGATGTGAGAGGAGAACTGACAAAACACAACTTTTCACTGCCCTTATCTCTTCCACCCAGTTAGGGGAAGGGTGCTCTTCCACAGCTGTTAAGCTTTCTTCACTTAATGAATATGGAACCTAAGTTGGGATAGTCATATATTTCTCTTTGAAAATGTTGGTCTTGAAGGTAGGGAAATTTTACTGTTACCTGGTCTGAAAAGTCTGATAGTATTTGTGGTTCTTGGGAACCATTGGTCAGATGCGTACTTACCAGAAAGGTAATCCCTACTTTATAATACAAATTCATGGGTTAAAGCCATAACAAATAAATATTTTGCTTAATTTCAGAGGGTCTTACAGATGTCATATTGTATCATCAGCCTGATGACAAGAAAAAGAACCGGGGTTTCTGTTTTCTTGAATATGAAGATCACAAAACTGCTGCTCAGGCCAGACGTAGGTTAATGAGCGGCAAAGTGAAAGTCTGGGGAAATGTTGTTACGGTTGAATGGGCTGACCCTATAGAAGACCCAGATCCTGAAGTCATGGCAAAGGTAATAAAGCATAAAAGAACAGTAAAAGATTTAAAGTGCCTTGTTCCAAAGTAAGTATTTCTTGATGTTAGCTTAAGTTTAAGTAACATCTATCAGCCTTCTTGACAGAGATGTTATAGGTGAGATGATAAAAATATGAATATGCTCTAGAATGGATATGAATTTGAAAGCTCTATTGACTGATGTTATTTTGTGCTCCCAAGGCTGAACATAATTCTTGCCAGAATGACACACAGGCCTGATGTACTTAATTTCTCATCTGGAAGATGTGGTGGTGACTTCAAAAGTCTGAATGGTTTTGTAGCTTAATATTTGGAGGGATGGAAATCTAGATATCACAGAACAAGTCTTAATTCTTTTTAACCCTGGAACTTCATTAATCACTTCAGAATTAGTACATGTCAGTAAGATACCCAAATGTATCTTCAGAGTTGCCTTTAGCAGCTACTTCTGAGACAGTTGGCAATTACTCTGTATTTGCAACTTTTTTATTTTTAATTTGGGAAGTTAATTCCTTGAAATGCTAAGGCTAGTACTATTGTGGATTTAAAATATTTCAGTGAAACTCAAGTCTGGACTGTTAGCAGTGAAGTATGTTGTAGCAGTTGTTTTATATATGTGTGTGTGTGTGTGTGTGGTATTTTGCCAAAAATGAATTACTTGAATTTTTTTTCCCATCAGATAATGCCCAACCCTGTCTTACAGTTATGTTGTGTAGCTGAGTTATTTAATGGAAACTCTTAGCTAGCCCATATCCTTATCTCTTTCTTTGCTTGCTTTTCATCTGTGCTTTTTACTGAGTCTCACCTGAGACACATCACTTGCTGGAGTCCTACTTTGATGGACCTAGTAGGGTAGCTTGTCTGGGATCCCCTCTTTGGTGAGCCATGAGGCAAAAGGGTTTTAGGGAAAAAGCTGCTTTTGTAATATAGGTATTACAGAAACTTTTGGACTACTCAGTGTACAGACTTGATTCTTTCTTTCCCAGCATCATAGACTACCAGAAGTGGGGAAAAATCTTGCAGGTAAAATGTGTTGAAGGTGGCACTTCCTAAATATGGCAGCTTATCTATCTGTTCACATTCTTGGCTCAAAAGAGAAGAGACCTAATCCAGCAAACTGTTAAATGAGCAGGAACTTCTGCTGATGTGACTGAGCAGATGAGCAAGAAGTGATAGGGGACATAATCGGGTATCTTACCTAAGTTTACAGATGTGGGGAGTGAAAGGCTTAAGAAACTAAATTTTGATAGTGGCTTGTTGCATTTAATATACATATTTTTTTTTAAATGTGTTGATGCCGTGGTTTGTATTTGCAATGGGGCATAAAAAGGGAGGAAACATTAATATCGAAAATGTGCAGGAAAAAACCCCCCTTCCATACTTTTAGTACCATTTGCCAAAGATAGGGTGTGGAGCGTGGCTTGAAGATGTATGGAAAAGTGAGACCATGTGAATAAGAATACTGAAAAAGGAGAGAACATTTAGCCTGTGTCTGAAGTCAGAAGTGGAGACAGGCATTGCTGTCTGGTATTTCTCACTGGCTGCATCCCTTAGTTTAGGCTTGCAAGAAGGAAAGTCCTCTACTCCAGTCTGTCTTGCCCACTTACTGTACATTTGGAGAAACTTTGACCCCATCTGGCACTTCTGGAAGTGTTAGGCTTACTTTTGGTCATTGCTGTCTTTTTCACAAGAGAAAGGGCAGCTGAGCTGCTGCTGCAGTCAGTAGTCCCCTAGATGTGAGCTGCAGGTTTGCTGTCATTGCTTGTGAGTACTGTCTATCGGGAGCAAAGGGAGAGCTGTTGACCCTTGTCGTTATACACATGCCTGTAGTAGAAGGCTCTGGAGTAAACACTGAGTAGGAGGAGTAGGTTGCTTTTATCAGAATAATCATGTAATTGCTGGTTTTCATGTCAAGGCTACTAGAAAAGCAAGCCTGTAAGACCAGTCTATGAGGAAGACAAACTCACCTTTGTGGCTAAAAGGTGAACAGTGTTGTTCTAAATACCTTGCAGAAGCAGCATGTAATTTCATCAATATATGGACACCAACTAATTTAAATTTCTGAAATGTGTACTTAATCCTTTCTTTCCTCTCTCCTTCAGACTTCTGCATAAATGTTGTGGATAGGACTGTATGGATGCATACATGAATTTAAATGGTCTGTTACACTGAATATGAGGTATACTGAGTGTGATGGGTTAGAAAGCTACATCCTGAAACTAGGCACTTGCTATAGATTAGTGCTTGTACTGACAGATCAGCATGTAATTGATTTCTGGTCCGAAGTGAACTTTTCCCCAACTTCCGGTGGCTGTGTTAATAGTTTAATTTCTCTTGTTACTTTGATACCTCTTATACCTGTAGTGCAGTTAAATTTCTTGGTATTTTACTTGGTTTTTGTAGCATGGCTGATGCTACAGAGGATGTTCTGGAGTGGCAGGGTAAGCAGCTAAATAAAGCCTTATGCTTGTGGCTACCTGGTAGATTACAGGACAGGAGACAGGGTTAGTAACCCTTGGAGAACGTAGTAACAAAGTCTGATATGTTTGTCTTGTAGGTAAGAGGAGGAAAAGGAGCAGATCCCAGGAGTTTTGGGGGTACTCTAATCTTAAGCAGCTTTAAGAGCAAGTTCTGCCTTTATGACAAAAGGCTGCTGATGGGTATATTGCTTGTTACCTGCGTATTTATGGATCCTTAGCACTATAGTTTGAGCCTTAATGAAGAGGGCTCTTCCCCCCCCCCCCCCCCCTTTTTTTTTTATTCGTTATTGATAAATGAAAAAGCTTA
>JAAGNO010003397.1:22500-26163 GCA_033439905.1 Ceryle rudis | reverse complement strand
GAAAAATTGAAGACTGAGCATTCTTTGGCAGCAGGAGTTGACTAGACTGTCAGAGAGCATGGTGGCAACTTAGGGAAGGGACTTTCCCCAACAAGTTAGAGGCTTGTAAATTGTGAAGACTTGTGAATGACATAATTTAAATGTCCTGATGTACAGTTATTTAGTGCAACCTCACTGTGTATGCAAGGATGAGTTTTTAAATACTAACGGGTCACTAATATATGTGATTCCTGGTGTCCAGTATATGTTTTCTGCTATATTAAATAAGAGTCTGGTTTAAGCCTTTGTTAAACTGCTCTGTATTTTCTTTTATCATAAGCATTTGGTGGTTGCTGAAACTTTTATACTGATTATTTAGCTGCTGTTGGGCAGTTAATAGAACATACATCAATAGTTGAAAGTTAACCAACCTCTCTTATTTTATAAGCTGTGTAGCAGTCTTTGTGTAGCTTAAGAGCCATACTGCATGCTTTAGAGAGCTGGGGGAGGACTTTCAGATATACTTTCAGAGTTGTTCGGAGGTGGCCGTTCCTCAAGGGAAGGACATAGTTCAACTTGTGAGAAAGTCCAAGGGTGACTTGGCAGTGTCAGCCTTAGTATCCCCTCTGTCTGCATTCTCTCTTAGCTGTGGCTTGAGGTCACTGAGTGCTCCTTGGGCAAGCACAGTCCTGGTGCTAGGTATTTGCTGTAGCTACAGCATGGGAGAGACACAGCTTGGGAGTTGCAGGCCAGTCACCTCTCACCTAGATATTATAGTGATGACTGTTCTACAAATACCTGAGTAAAACCCAGTCTAAACAATGAAATGTTTTGATAAGGTGATTATTGTGTGTGTAACCAATTCTGGTTGCCTTCTTTAAAGTGTTCTGAATTAAAAAATATTGCTGCTAGGGTTCTTTCAAACATAAACACAAATTGGATTGTCTTTCAGGTTACTAATAATTATGTAATCATGTTTGAAAACAGATGTAATATTTCTGTGAATTTGGAGCTAAAGCATTCTGTATGAATATATAAGTAGACATATTCCTGTATATGTATATAAAATGCTGTGCATAGAATGTTTTCAGTACTGCCAATGGAAGTGCCTTGTAAAGCCTCATTTGATATTTTGGAATTAGTTTCCTGCTTCTATATTTTTTTTTATTATTTTTATTTTTTTTTTAGGTAAAAGTTTTGTTTGTACGCAATCTTGCCAATACTGTAACAGAAGAAATACTAGAAAAGGCCTTCAGTCAATTTGGAAAGCTAGAGCGAGTGAAGAAACTAAAAGATTATGCTTTCATTCATTTTGATGAACGGGATGGTGCTGTAAAGGTGAGTGAAGAGGACTGTAACTCTGTGTGTGTGGAAGTAGTGACTAAACATAAGATTTAGAAGCCATATACTACTTTTACCTTGAGGAAGAAAACTCTTGTCTGGAGTAATGGTAACACATTGTCACTGATAACTTTGTCCTCTCTGGGTGATTCTAGGAAGATGCAGTTACTAGCTTGAAAAGTGGATCTTAAATGCACCTATCCTAAGTCATTCTGCTGATGAGTATCTAAGATAATCATATATGCTATCTTTCAAAAAAAGTGCTAGAAGTTGAATGACTCTTCTCACCAAATAATTGGTAGAATCTAAAGCAGTTTCTATAGGGCAGGTGATTAAAAACTTGGCTAATCTCTTTATTTCCCAGGAACAGAATCACTTCCTTTTTATGGTGTGGAATAAGCACCTTTTTCTTTTTGAGTGGTGCTGGACAATTGAGTAATTGTCTTCCTTGGATTTTGCTAGCCTGATCTTGGTGGTTTTTTCCTCCTGTCATCTGTTGTTAGGAAGGGAAATTAATACCTCTCCTGCCTATGGTCTATCTATTTTTTTTTTTTTAATCTTCTGTGGGAGGATGCAGGATACAAGGGCATTCAGATGTAGTTATCCAGATACCCTAAAGCAGATGCTTAGGAAAGAATCTTTTCATAGGATTGTATCCCGTCAAGGCTTAGCTATGTAGAGTACCTAGAAGTGGTAGAATCTTGAGGATTTCCTTGCTGGAGTTTAACTTCTAGCAGTTGTTGTAACCCATATGAGGGGGGAGGTTTTTACTGGATGTGTGGGGTGGGTTTTTTTTTTTTGGAGGGGGAGATGTGTGGTGGTTTTTGTGGTCAGAATGAGACTTAAATCCTGATTCTTGTCTTCTGGATTAAAAAGAAACATTTATTAAAAGTAAAATAAAGAAATAAGTAAATGTTTTTATCTGTAGCTTTAGTAGTATTTGCATGTGTGCTGACACTAGAAATTTATTCCCATATTTCAAAATATGTACTTTCAGAGTACAGTTCCATGACTTCATTGATTGAAACAGCTTGCAGAGATTAAAGCCTATTTACAGTTTTAAGTTTCTAAACTGGTAGCATACAGTACTGGCTTTGAGAGCTGAGTTAAGAGGAAGTGCAGAACTGGAATCCATGATACTATGCTGTCTGATTATTTAAAATTTTCTTGTTTTAGCTTTATATTGTTATTTTAGCTCTGGGTATAAAACTAAAAAATGCATACTCTAAAAAGAAGTAGAATAAAATTAATAGCTTCAGATATGCTTAGAGGTATATTTAAAAGTCTGGTTAATTCCTTCAGGCAATGGAAGAAATGAATGGCAAAGATTTAGAGGGAGAAAACATTGAAATTGTTTTTGCTAAGCCACCAGATCAAAAAAGGAAAGAACGGAAAGCTCAGAGACAAGCGGCTAAAAATCAGATGTAAGTGTAAATGCATGCACATATGTTGTATTACTTCTGAAAGACATGAATTAGAACTTCTCGGTATTTCAGTAGGTATACTGTAGTGTATACAGGTTTTCTGGCTTCTCTGAAAATGTTGGATTTAAGTTGTTTGCATTTTACTTAATATCTAGCAGTGGTGGTGGTGAGAATTCAGGTACTGTTTTGCTCTGTTCTTTGAGTGTGGGAGTACCAGAAGAAATGTTTGGTTGTGAAACGTTTACACGTCTCACTTCATTCTAAACTTTGTGCACTTCTGCACTGATATGTCACCTAGCTGAATTTAGCAACATGTGCTCCTGCCACCTGGCTTAGCAATACTGGTAGAACCCCACCCCCTTTAGTAAAGTATCCACTGAAAGGAGGATCCTGACATTCTTTTGTGCCACTTCCAGAAGACAGATCTGCTCATGAAGCTTATAAATGCGTACTAATAGAGATTGTGCACTAATAAATGCTAAACATAGCAAAAAAAAAAAAAAAAAATTCTTGCTAAAGTGGTGTTCTTGTTGTCGTTTTTCTTCTTGAATATCTTGTAGCTTTCCTAACCATCTTCCCTCCCCCACCTTACTTCCAAAACCAACTTCTGCTAGCACTGCTGTGCAGCATCCGAGATGATGGAATAGTGAGGTTACCAGATTAATACAGATCTCCAGATGGTGACCTACTGTCCATATGGAATTGGTTAAGTTTGTCCTGCTTATAGTTCTTGTAACTTTCTTGGCCCTTTTGTTCTTCTTCCTTGGGCATCTGGTATTACTGCAAAAAGTAGATTTCTTTTCTTTGCTTCTCTTCTGTGCCAGGCAGGCCTTTACTGTTCTGCTTAAGTCTTTTGGTGATACAACCTTTATTTCTTTCTGTATATTCTGTATCTTGGCGACACCACGATAAATGCCTA
>JAAGNO010003397.1:0-17500 GCA_033439905.1 Ceryle rudis | reverse complement strand
TTGGACTTTGAAATGAATTTCTTTAACAGTTTTCTCTGCAGTGCAAGTTATTAAACTAAAGCTACTCTATTTCCCCAATGTGTTCAACAAAATCCTTAACGTCTAGCATGGTATCTTAATAAAGAATAAAGTCGTTCTTTAAAAAATCTGCTTTAAGTAGATTTTTCCCCCAAGTTTTCTTAGGTAAGGATTCCAAAAGTGGTATTCACAAATTCTTGCATTTAAATTTTTATTGCAGTGCTATAGATGAATATCACTGTTGGTATCCTTAAATTTTATTTCTGCTCATGAAGGTTAATCATGATTGTCTATATAGTAATCACTTATGAATTGTGTTCAGATACAGCAGTTTCAGGTGTAATCATCAGAGCTGGTTAGTCAGGCATTCCAGATAGTGGTTCTTTTCAGAACCTTTTTTAAAGGGTTGGTTAACTACCTCAGTAGCAGAGGATTGAACTATACCCTGTCTGTACTGTACATAGAAAATCTTTGTAGATAAAAGCAAGGCTTGTTTAATATGATATGAGGGTGAGATTATAATATACCAAATGTAACATTCTTAGTTGCCTTTAGTTCCAGAGGCTTTGTAAGACTTCCTCATGACCATCATAACAGGCCTTGCTTTTGTCGTATTTTGTGGCTGAAAAAGCAGCCTTGCTTCTTCAGATATTGTAGTTATTTGGATGTATAATAGTTTAGCAAGATGTTACTTTTGTAAGACATCAGATGTTCAAAAAAGTGCATCAGCAACTTGTACTAAATACTGCAGTGTCCCTTTATAAAAGGTCAGACTAAAACTGACAACTGTACAGTGAAGCCTGACATTTGGATATTTTGAAGTTTTTCATAAATCATAGAATAGTATATGGCTGTAGTTTAGCTTTTTAGGTAAAAGGTATGTTTTCATTAGTGCATTTCTTACTGCTGATCACTGTAAAAACATGTCGATCAGCTTTCCATTTCTCTTACGCAGAACATGATAACCTGTAGAGTAGAGTAGAGTACAATCATTTGTGCTATGTTTTTAATTTTCTAAAGCACCTTGATGACAGTGAGTGTTCAGTGGTGAAGCATCCTCTATTGAACCACCCTTAAAAAAAAAAAAAGCAAAAACAACACAAAGAAAAAAAACCACCTTGCCGAGTCCATCTTCGTATAGGTAAAAGATAGATAAATTTATGACTTACTTTGGACTTGGCATAAAGAGCTTCCCTTACCCCCTGCCCAAAGGGATACTGCAGTTATACTACATACCCATAGGCACCACAATGAAAATTGAAGCTTATACCTAATTAAGGTTTTATACACACCAGTTCCCCCAGTAAATGCAAATTTTAACAAAATTAGACATGTCATATGTTGAAAATGCTCATGGCAAACAATCATTTTGCATTCCTGCAAATAAAATTGTTTTATACTGTAAGCTGGAGGCGAGTGTAACTTATTTTTGTAATAAAGTTTTTATTTTTTTTATGTGTCATTAATATAAATGTGTGTTAGTACAGAGATCTTCTGGTTAAAAACTTAGAATCGCACACATTTCAGTATGTTTACTTGTATTTACATAATTTTTAGAATAGTGGTTGCCAATAGCCTGTATGTTTCACATTAATTGATTTTTTTTTTTGTTATCTTAATAAACCATTTTAGTATGTTGTATGTCAATTACTGGGATAGCTGGGACATGAAGTGTAATTTAAAATTGTCAAGTATTCATTGGAATATGTAAATGTGCCTTGCCAGTTTTGAACTTTTAAGACAAAGTAAGTGAATGATGGTGAAATGAGTAGTCAATGAGTAAGAAACATTTGCTACCATGGTTTCATATACTGCCCTTGCTAAAGAAAAGTAATTTTTTTTTCCAAATTAGAGTATAAACGTATATGGTTGCGTTACCTCCTGAATTTTCAAATCTAGTGATAGACTATTAGGCTTCTGGAAAGTGGGTTTGCTAATTGTAGCCTTAAGTATAATTTTGAATTTCAATGTAATCCTTGGTGCTGGCATTCCCAGTGCCAAGGAGTTTAAATGCTCCCTTCGAAGAGGTTGCCATGCCTACTGGCACTTTTACTGTCATATGGTTTTATAAGGAACACTGTCAAGATGTGGAAACCAATTTTGAACTTGCTACAAAATGAAAACACTGGGGGCTGTAGGAGAGGGGAAGTCCTCAGATTTCTTCATCTTTAAAATCTCTCCATTGCTGGAAAACTTCAAACACTTGTGGGATCACAAGTGCTAGTGACCAGTTCTTAGTCTGGAAATGTGTCAGGGTGGGGATAATATATTTATGGAATTAGAACAGTTGATGGAAGTGCATGAAAACATTGTTATTAAGGCACTAGATGTGTTGAAATTGTGGATCATATCCTTAATTTCAGCTCTTATAAAAGCATGGGAGACTATTGTTTAAAAAAAAAATTGTCAGGAAAGTGTGCTTTTAGAGGAATGCAAGCAATGGTGGGTGAGCAAAATACTGAGATCTTGACAGTGTTCCCTCTAATTATGAATTCAAGCCATTATAACTTTTAAAATTAAATATGATTTGCACTGTTCTGATATTGGTGCAGTTTTTTAGCAAAATGATCAGAAAACTAAATTGCATGTGGTGATTAATATTGTGGAAAAAAAAATCAGAAAAAAAAAAAAAATATTTTCAAAGCTTTAAATTTGATTGTGTAAAGAAAAGCCATTCATTATGAAGTGGAAGAATTGGTGAGAATGGGCAAGTGCATATATACACCATCGGTTTGGTTGCACTTGGGTGTTGGTAAACTTGAAATGTTCCACAGCAATAATGCATCTCTTCTGGGTTGCTTTGGTGACAAATGGACATGTAGCATACAGTTCTTTTTGGCATGCTGAAGGCAAGTGTTGACTTAATATATTTATGCTGCCTCTTTTTTATTCTCATAGGAGGCTTTCTTTACTGAAACACCTGCAAAGGTTTGAGTGTAAGCTAGAGTAGTTCACATTGGTTTGTAATGTGTTCCTAAATTTGAAGTCTAGTTGAATTTAAGAAATGGAAAACTGATGCTGCTGCTTAACACTTCTGGTTTATAAACACTCCAATACACAGCTTTTTAAATTATACTCTTGTTTTAATATTCATTTTTTTGTTTGTTTGAAGGGAATATAGGACATACAACTGTGCTTTTTTTTTTTCTTTTCCCCCTCCTTAGCTTTTAAAGAGTAGCTTTGTTACAACCCGGAAGTTAAGTCTGTGTTTTTAGTGTTGGAGGAAGGCTGTTATTACAGGTATTAAGACCAGTTTCTGAATTTGTGTTGTACAACTCTTACCTACGTGTACTGTCTTAAAAACTAAAATAAGGAGTACTTAACTATGCTCGTGAGGGGTATGATACAATCTAAAGTAAACAGCTGCTTCTGAAGGTAGGATTCCCACCTAACATTTCTGTCGGGAAATACTCAATTTGTCTACAATTTTTTTTTTTTCCCCTTGTGCCTTTGATAATTCTTCAGAGGCCTAACTTTTCTGTTCAGCTTAGCAGTTACTTTGATGCTTATACATCAGTGAGGGGAGACTTTTTTTTTTTAAGAAATAAAGCTGAAAGGCAACACGGACATAAACACATGTAATGTTTTCTGAAAAAGACTGTTCAAATTGATATATTCCACAAAATGAAGACCATTATTCCCTCACTTGCATTAGAGAATTGAAATCTGTAACATCGGATCTTGAGTTTGTGTTCGCAGCATGAAACTTATGAATCCTAACTTTATGACTGGCTATGATGGATTTTAAATTCTGTCTTTGCCTAGTGTGTTGCTGAATTAACTCCAGCACCAGCACATGACACCTCTTGGCTGGAGCTAGCCAGTTGCATTAGCTGGGCAGAGGAAACACCAATCTGCACTTTGTCATTTGCTCTGTCAGATAAAAATGGTATGTGGCAACAGGAGGGAAGTAGAGTTGAAGATTTCTTAATATTGAGGGGGGGAGGAATAAATGATTTCTTACTTTACAGCCTTCTAATGCAAACAGACAAAGTTTCCTAGAAGCTCTGATGTTAAAACATGTTTTCCTGGGAGACCGATGGTCATGTAGTCATCTGGTCAACACTTCACAAGTGTTTAGTTTCACTTACTTGGGTTATAAAATCCCCTGGATGACCTAGTGAGTTTTCTTTGGTGCTCCACTGCCTTGACTGTTAGAGTAGATAGATTTGTTGGAAAGTGCTGCTAGAACTAGCACTGGAATTTGGAGAGGGGGTGACTGTTTCATGTAATACCTTCTTTTTCCTTTGCCATTATATAACTGTTCGCTAGTTTTTTTCCACAAACACATATTTTTAAGTGGCCAGCTCTGGATTGGATGTTGCATAGCAGAGCTCTTCGGAAACGCGGGGTTACATAGATTATTTAAAGCTATCTTCATGAAGGCATCTTTAGATGGTCAGACTTACAGGTGCTAGGTACTTGGTAAAAGTTTTGGGTGGGTTGGTTGGTTGTGTGTGGTTTTGGTGGGTGGTTTTTTTTTTGGGGGGGGGAGGGTAGGTTTGGTGGGGTTTTCTTAAAGAAAAAAGCATCTGTGATAGTCTAGAAAACAGAGGCATAGTATGTAGATAATAGGTAATTAAATATGGCTTGACTATTTAAAATTTGAATCACAAGATGCATTTCAGTTCTAAAAGTTAATTTCTGAACGTTTGTGAAACTTTGTCTACTTGAAAGCCAGCACTCGTTGTCTGACAGGTAGGTGAAACTTGCCATGTCAGAAATCTGGATTCCTTCTAGTCTGATACGTTTGGCTTAGTAATGGTGACAGTTCACCATCTCTGCACGGTTAGTGTGACAATAGAAGTTTATTTGTTTTGGTCACTAACATGTAGAAAGAACCTTGAATCTTACCACCTTTTTTTTTTTTTTTTTTCACTAAGTTATGAAATGCATTCTTAGTTGTGCTACACAGCCACTAGAATAGCCTATGCCATTTGACTGCACAGAAGATAATGGTAAGTAAAGAGACATTCTAGTACTTAAATGACTTGCAGTACCTAAAATCCAGCTTCAGTAGACTGTTTAATTTACTCCTTATCTGCAGTTATTAGGGACACTGTGGGGTTTAACTCTTCAATTTTAGTGTCCACGTCAACACTAAGTGGATGTTAAGTGTGATCTGTTGAGTGTAATCTGATACTGTTTAATGTTAAATAATTCAGTTCTTAAAAAAATCTCTGAAATGCTTCATAGATAACTCCATGTATTTTTAAACTGCTGGGTTAGTAATCCTAGTAGTGTAAGGGATTTTTCCATTTAACAGTCATGGAAAGCCAGGAACTGAATATATATCATCAGGTCTTCATTCCTGGTTCCAAGTGTAGCATTTTCAGTGTTCTGCCATCTAAAGTTACACTTCTAAAATAATTTTTTTTTATTCTCTCTTTAGTGCGATGCACATTGCACCTAATTCTGTCACTAGTGGTTACTTAAACTATTATTAAATAAAGCTACCTAATTTGGGATTTAAAAGCTGCTTCTGTGTGAATTCAACAAAGGCAATTTTATAGATACCCATTAAGTAAATTAGGGTTTCTCTTAAGGTGCAGTTTCAGCATACTTAAGAATGAAGTTCTGCATTAAAAAACACTAGTGAGAGCCAGCCTAAAACAAATTGTAATTAATCTTTTCGTAATGCAGATGCATGACAATTGGAAATGATTTTAATACAGCATTTGAGAGACAAGTAATACCTAGTCCCTGCATCTGGAAAAGCTGAAGTGGCTATTAATAGTGACTGTTCCTGTTTCAGATTGTGGTCAAAGGCTTCCTTGGGAGTCTCTGCTTCCTTGTTCCACTATGTTTTCATAATGCAAACACAACTGGTCAAAAAATTCTTAAAAAACAAAAAAAAAAAAAAAAAAAAAAAAAAAAAAAAAAAAAAAAAAAAAAACAAAACCAACAACTATTAGGGGATTAAGTCCAATGAGATTGATCTTTCAGGTAAGAAGGATCTGGAAGGTCTTAAATCCATTTGATTTAAAGTAGCGTTTTTTGAGCGTGTGTGTTGTTTGCAATTTGGTTTTGCATAGAAGTGATCTTACAATGGGAATGGTGAAATAAGAGGCACTTTGCTTTTTTCCTCTTTCTTTTTTTTTTTTTTTTTTTTTTTTTATGGTATACTAACCCAAAATACACAGCACTTGGTTCGTTGATGTTCTGACCCATTCCAGCTGGTCATGTTTATCTGAGAAAGAGTATGGCATGAACTCATCAGTAAGTCTTGGACATAATAGTTGCTTCTTTGAGGTAGTCAGTCTTGTCTTAGGTTAATTGTTGAAATCAGAACAGATTTCTAGTAGGAAGTACAGGGTTGTATTTTAATGAGCAGTATCTAAATTTTCAGTTATTGCCCTGAGTGTAACATTTCTAAAGAGTGCTGCTTTCATTGAGTGATGAGGGAGGAGGAGTCTACAGATGAATGGTGAAAAAGTTGTTGTCTAAGCTGTTGAAAAGTGATGTCTCCCCGTTTGTAATGCACTTAGAGGTGCACTAAGATGTACTCACTACATGGGTTCAAGTGGCACTGAGGTAAATGAAGTAGTAGTGACATCTGAGCAAAGCTTACTCAGACAAGCTCCAACGATGGCCTATGCTAAAGCATGTTGTTTGGTATAGAAGTATGCTGAAATGCTTCCATAGTTAAAGACCAACTTGGATAGTAACTCCAGTACAGCTGCAGGTAGATGGTGATCCACTCCCAGATTTTGTGGTCTCTGGAAGAACAAGAGACAGTCGTGCGTAGTTTGTTTTAAGCATCTCTTAAATTGCTGAGCCCTTTTGAAGCAACCTTTGCAACCTTTTTCTGCTTTGATACATGAAGATGAAAACAGGGAAGGGTCAAATTCTGTATACAGTTTAAAGATAGGAGGACACAGTCTATCTTAGAATCACTAGCTAAAATGCATACTTTGGAAACAAACCAACACAACACCTCCCCCTCCCGTTTCCAAGAGGTGTTTAGGGGAGGACTTAAATATGCAATACCTTCTAAGTGCATGCAGGTTATATAGGAGATAGGTATTGAATTCTTGTGATACGAATGTAATGATCATGGAACTTCTGCATCTCAATCACATACTTAAAATGATGTAGCGAGATCATAGGTTTCACGTCAGCTAAAATTGTGTTTAATGTTCAGTTTAAAAAACAACAGACATGACCTGGACATCTTGAAGGGCAAAAAGTGTCTCTGTGAAAAGGAAAACTTACAGGGTCTTCTGTAAATACTTTGGTTTTGTTTTGGTGTGGTTTTGTTTGTTTGTTTGGGGCTTTTGTTTTGTTTTGTTTGGTGGTTGTTGTGTGTGGTGTGTTTTCTTATGTGTGGGGGTGTTTGTTGTGGTGGTTTGGTTTTGGTTGTTTTCCCCTCCCCCTAAAGCAGTGATGACAATCAGGGAAGTTTCTCCTCTGAGGAATACAAAGTATTTATCTTGTACTTAAAAGGTTGACCTAGGAGCGATAGAAGCAGAAACAATCCCCGTTTGGGATTAGGGAGTATATTTTTATGTGGTCCCTGAGAAAACAGAAGGCGATGGAACAGTTGGGAAAAGAAGTTTTCTACCTGTGGGCACAAGATGGGCATTAAAAGTGCTGGAACTACACTACTGGCAAGTTTGTAGTTTGGGGTTAAAAGGCAAACTAGCCAGGGGAACAACCTGGTAAATCACTATGTAGAACAGCTTCATTTAGCTGTGTTACAGCTTTGTAGGATCTTTCCTGCTATTAACCAGTCTGTGCTTTTCCTGTGAAAGGTGGGCACACTCTAAGGCAGGCACCATCTAGCAGCCACAGCGCAAGTAGAGGCAATGTCAGGTGATGGATCTTGCCCAGATTCAAACATCAGGTGGAAAGCAGAGACAGGGTCCTTGGATTACGTGTCAGAAGGTAAGAAGATCTGCCCTGGCTGTTGTATTTATCAGGGCTACTTTATCTTGGTAGAAATTTCAGAAGAAAATTGTCTGGAAGTGTCCCTGTAAGGGAGGAGGTTTCAAACACAGAAACGTGAAAATGTTGGGGGGGGGGGGGAAAGCCTGTTGTGATGCTGCTGTTTCAAATCTCCTGTTCTGAGAGGCAAGTAATGCCCTAGAGCTGCTGTTTGTAAACAGTTTTCAAGTGATGAACTAATAATGGCAGCCCCAGGCAATTGAGAGCCAGTCTTGAATATCTGATACACATGTTCCAAAGATAGACTTTTTTTTTGTTATAGGGCAGGAGTTCTTCCATCATTTTTTACTGGTATAACATTTGCTACTTGCTGCCCTTCATAATACCTTAAAGGGTGGACAAAAATAGGGTTAATTGAAAAGCTGGTTTTAATAGGACCTGATGATGCCTTCTAATTGAGTGATACTTGAGGGAATGCGGTGTTCATAGCAAAGCTTGCGTGTGAAATCTTAAGTATCTCTTAATGCAGGGGATGAAGCAATAATAGGTGTTCCATTTGTGAAGCTGGGGTGAACCAATGTCACCTGAGCAGCTCCTTTGCAGATTTTGAGTTCAGGATGGACTCAAAGAGCTCCCAGGTACATGAGGTGCTTGTACAAAGTTGCCTGCCCTCCATCTTGAGAGTGAAAAGAGGCTCATCACTTCTTGGGACTAGGCCAGGACTTTTTATTAAAAAGGCCTGGTGGTCCAGGTAGCCCAACAGGTGTACTCCACACTGGAGGTGGACTTCTTGTGCTCAGAAATTAAGGTACTTGAAATGAACAGTATGTGTTTGGAAAGACATCTGTGACCTCGAGAGATAAGAAAGAGTTAAGAGGCAGTATGAAAGTTGCTGAACTTTCTCTGAAGATACTCAGTTTCCTTAAGTCTAGGCTAAGCCTTGTATCTCTTACTACAAGAAAATGCACTTATTTAGTGAACAGAAAGGATTTTATCTTAAGGCTGTCAAATGCAAAAGCCTGTATCAGATTATAAGGTCAGAGAAGGCTGAAGAAGGAAAGTGTTAAGGTAAAATAAACTTGACAAATTTTAGTCTGCCAGGATGCTTTCTCTTAACTGAGTTAAGAAGACCAAGTGTAGGTAAGGCTTTGTATCTTGTTCATCAGCACTTGGGTTATACAGAATCCTTTGTTTTTATAGACAGCTTTCAGTGGGGAAAAGTTGTCCTTTTCTCTGCAGGTGAGCACGGGGAGCAGCATCTTTGAAGACTTAATGGGAGATGGGAACATTCCTGACTGTAGATGTAATGCGAAGTGAGCATCCAATGGAGATCGGTGCATGTTCTAAGTTCTTGGTGAAACTCAGGTGAGCAGCTTTGAACTAAGACACTTTGGACTAAACATACTAACTCCATGTCTCCTCACTGCCAAAACTGCTTCTCCGGAAAATCTGTGATTTCTGTTTTGTTCCTTTATTTTGCTGGCTTTTCACTATTGCCATTGGGCTTCAGGGAAGAAGAGAAGGCCATTATTGTATAGGTAGCTTGACTTCCTCCAGACCTGACAAACAACTGAAGGGAAAAATGGAGAGGGAAGCACAGCTGGGCAATGGTCCCCATTATAGTCCAGGAGAACAGCAGGTACCTGGGCTTCTTGGCACTGAGACTGACTGGTATTCCAAGTTTCCTGACCATAATATATCCCAGAAACACACCAGATGTAGACAATACACCACAGTATGGTGGTAGGTTAGTACTTGATCTAGTTTACTATATTGAATCTCAGTGGTGATCAATGGAGGACTTCTACTTGTCCTAGATAATAATTCTGAGACTCGTACATGGGCCACTAGGAACCTGGATGACATTAGAGAATCCTTTCTCCATTCTGATATCATCTGAAGCAAAATCTACTTTCTCAAGGGGAAAAAAAAAAACCACCACCACACAAATTTCTTCCTTCATGCATTTGAACCTCACTGACACCAATTTGAGGTCTCTCTGAAGCCTCCTAGTTCTGTACGTTGTGTAGTGAGCCGTCTTATGTGCATCTCTTGAAGTCCTGAAGACCTCAGTCTTCACTCATAACTCCTCATAATTAGAGGAATACCACAAACTGGACCTACAGAGAATAACCCAAACTTGAGATTAAACTGGATGACTCACAGTGTCTTAGTTTGATATGAAAGATGGTAAGCTGATTTCTCATATTAAAATGCCCCTTTATTAATATATATACTTTATGTATGTATCTGAAAGAGGAAAAACTTAATGCCTAGCATTTCAAACTGTTTCATTTCTACTTGTGTAGAACAACAACAGCCAGTAGCTTATACAGTAGCGAGTCAGTCGCAATTCAGAAATTGATATAGGACATTCTAGAATAATATTGAGTGTTAATAGTAGCCCCCCATCCAATATCAGACCTTACTAGTGCCAGTGCCTTTCCTCACTAGAATGCTACTTATTTAAAACAGAAAATAAAAAGCAAAGCAAAACATTAAGTAATGGAGCTTTGCAGAAACCGGCTAAGTCTTCCAGATAGTCCTTGTTTCTTGATTTCACAATGTGTGTGCCTTTTCCAAACAGCTCAAAGTCCTCTTACCTGCCTAAGCATGCACTCTCCCTCCCCAAAAGACATACTAGTTAAAAAACACTGTGCAAATGGCAAGCGTGCACCATAACCAGGAACTGCATTCACAGAACACCTGGAGGAATCACAAGTAACTGGTTTTTGCTACTCTGGAAGAGATGCTGTAGCTTTCTGTCCTGCCAAGGTATATCTGCTGACAGGTCCATGGAGGGATCTTCTGCTTCTACAGAAGCACCCCTGATGCCAGTGCTAGAGGTGAAGTGGTATATAATAATACATCACTTTCCTAGCAAGCAAGCAAGCATTGTGGGGGGTGGGGAGGTCCACACCTTCAGGAACTTGGGCATCTGTCTGATAAACACAGCATTGATCAGTTAAGAGTTGTAAAGAAACCTGGCCTTGCAGAGCTTGGTAATGAGCCCCACTTCTTAAATCTCTCATTAAAACTATCAATACTCCTCTTGTAGTGGAGCTTTATCAGGGAGCTCTATACTCCAGTTATACCACACAGTATGTGAGACAGGCAAGCTGCCTGTGCGCTTTGAAAAGTAGTTTTCTGAAAGCCTGAGAACTCGTGTACTGGGAGGAACAGCTCTCCGTTCAGGCTTTCTCTCCCAGTGCTGTCCTGTACATTTGTCCTGTTAGTGTGATTTGGATTTTTTTTGCTTTTGTTGTATATTCCATATGCTTGCTAAGGAAACATAACATTTATGTCCTATTGCTTTTTATTTTCTCTTTAACCATTCTGAAAGTGCCTCGGTTTTTGCTGTACGTCATTTATTTAAATGAAGGAAAATGTCAAATTGATTCCATGTATCCTCAGCCAACAAATGGTATGCAAAACAATATCCTGGTTACACAACTGGTTCTGTAACAATTCCTGTTAAGTGTTTGATGAAAGACTTAGCTGAAGCACAAATAACTTTTTGAGGGTGATAAATAATGTTGTTTAACTTTTATCCTATACTGCTTTTACATACTTTGTGTTGGAGAAACTAGTTGCCTGGACTAAAAATAACTATGGAATTCTGACCTGACGCAAACACTCAAGGCACTTACCACTGCATCCACGGAAGCTAAAGCAATGGGCTTCAGGATACCAGCTCACCAGTCACCAAAAAAAACCCAAACCACAGATGTCATAACTGCGTCTGGATTTATATAGTTATTATCAGCACATACAATGGACGTGTTAGTATCGATAGAAAGCTTTCTCTGATACAGGCTGGCTTACAACATCAGCCTTTAGTTACAGTTTGTCTTTTTCCCACTTCTGATGAGTTCTGTGTGTTGGATTAGAACATCCTGAGTATGTGAAGACTGTAGGTCAGGATTTTTTTTTTTTCCACTGTTTTTCTTCTAAGGTGAAGAAAATGAATCCATCAAAAACTATAGAGTTCTGTTCAAATGAGGAGGGAATAAAAAGGATCACAAATCTTCATAGGGTAAAATGTTCAAATACACTGAGGTGGGGCAAAGCAATAGTTAAGGAACAATTTAAGATGGCACTAGTTCTAGTAAAGAAATATTTTTGAATGCTGTTTGTTGAACACTTTTGTTCCCCGTTGAGGCTTGTCCCTAACCCAGCACTACAAACCAGGAGATAATAAATTTGGAAAAAGATGGGGAGAACAACAAAGATGATAAAAGTACAGGAGTGCTCTCATGTGAGGAACAATTCACTGGAACAGGAATCTTCATTTTGGAAAAGACAGTTTGCTCAGGAATCCAAAGTATTTTGGTAAAATAAGCAGTTGTTCGGAGTAGGGAATGATTTTTCACCATGACTTACACTAAATGAAACACACAAATGTTTGGAGAGCTGTATCTTCACTCATGCAAGAATAAATAAGTGGTGGAGCTCCTTGCTGCATGATTTTTTGTCAATGTTCAAATTCATGGCTATTCAAAAAGGAACTTGAAACCTAGGAAAAAAAATTCTTTCTCAGGATATCCCCAAGATTGTGAATCAAAGTAAAAGAATGTTCCAGGAAAGTATCATTCTTGCTGTGCTTTTACAGCTTTTCCCTAGGTATGGATCTCCTGATGGCCATCATCACAAACACGATGCTCACTTACTTGAACCTTTGCTGATCCAATACAGCTGTTCTATGAATCCATAAAGTATCTATGATGAAAAACTTTGTATTAGTTTTAAATTCTCCCTGTTTCATTATAGTTGGGAGGCAGAGGTGCTGCAACACTTTGGAATGATTTAACAGAAATACATCATCTTACAAGGATTTTCTTGACACTTTTTAATTCAGATGAAACAAGGGAATGTGGCTCGAGTTCCTTCTCAAACTCCCTGCTTGAAAATTTCCCCCATTGACCTCAAAGTTGGTCAGTGGAAATTCCCTTCAGGGCTTGACATAACTATTTTCATGAAGTGTGAATCCAGGGCAGGGTTTTCTTTATCCTCATAGTAAGTAAACAGCTTAATTTTAATTTAGACTGAGCTCCTAAGTATGTCCTATGGCATTATTTTAACTGTTTGCATTGATGCGGTTCCTTATTTCTTTCATAAACTTCTTCTTAGAAATTCTTAGCATCCAACTACCTTTTTTTTTTTTGTTATTCCCCATGATCAGCCTAGGTTTTTTGAAGAATTATGTTTTCCAGATCTTTCCCCTACACATACCAACCAATTCTGCTACCTCACTTAAAAGGTGCGTATCCAGAGAGCTAATCTTTTGCTTGGGTGAATTTATAGAATTTCTGTAGATGGTACTTTTGCCAAATGTTGCCACAAACTTAATAATTTATTTATTTAACCATTTTTCCCATGTTTCCTGTGTAGGTCTAGTGCCTCTCTTTATGCTTATTTCTTAATGGCGCTTTTTGCTGGGATTTTTGGGGGTGTGTTTTTATTTTGCAGGCCTCTATTTCTTCTTGTCTGTAGTCAACTTCCACACCCACCTTGCAACTTTCTGCTCTATGTCCTTCTCCTTTAATGCCCTGTGAACTGTCATTTATAACAAAAGAAATTATTTTAATCTCTAATATCTAAATTTTCTCCAGTATCTAGTCTGTGAAACAATGTATTTAGAAAAATCCTTTTCATGTAAACAATTTGAAGGAAAGGTCCTGTATACATAGAGCTGTTGCTCTGACCCTTTTTACATTCTCCTTGAGAGTTACAAGTTCCTCAAGGCAAGGCCTCCGCATTGCCAGGCGTTTTTTTTTGGTGGTGGTTTGTGTGCTTTGTGTGGGTTTGGTGGGTTTTTTGGGTTTGGTGGGTGGTTTGTTTTGTTTTGTCTTTTTTTTTCTTCCCAATGGTACATTTGCCCAAATGGACCTTGCTTGTCCCAGTGAAATTCTAACATGTTTAGCACTCCTCAACACCTCTGGTTTGCCCATCACTGTTATTGCTGGTCGTGCTAAACTGGCCCTCTGAAAACCATCTCGCTTGAAATGTGTTGCTTTATGGCTTCAATCCTGAACACAGCTTAGTAGGTATTTTCAGGTCTTCCAGTTGAATTGTGGTTTACAGTATCTTAAACAAAACGAACCAATGACAACACCAAACCAACCAACCAAAACAAAAGATTAATTTTGTTTGGACTGTTGTAACTGAAACCCCTTAGCTGCTCCCCTTCAACTTCCAATTGCCTGCTGAATCTGTTTCTAAACAAAACAAACCAAAAACTTAAAATCTGTGTAATATCACGTGGCAATTCATTCCCCTGCAGTTGTGGAGATCAGGGCTCTTTTGACATGTCACCCATCTTTTTAAAAATGCTTTCTCCCTTCCACCTGCTGTTTCCCTCCTTACTGTTCTGGAGCAGCTGATCTCCTGCACTCTTCTAGAAGACAGCTTGTGTGGGATTTAATCCAGGAATCCAAGGCCCTTGTCACTGTATCCATGTATTTTTTGCCCCAGGTTATAATTTCCTCATCCAGTTTTCTTTAGTCTTGTAATACAGAGCGTCACCATATGTGATGGTCCAGGAAGGAAATTTCAGAACCTCCACCCACCACTGGCAGCACACACTCCCCTACAGCTGACAAGCGCAGGTCTGTGTGGGTGCTACAGGGAGCTGACTCCCAGACGCCATAAATCTAATCTATTAGCAGTTCATTAACTAAGAGACGGATGTGACTGTATTTATACCAGAACAGCTAGTGTTGTTTACCTAACTGCTAATAATTATCCTCCTACCTAAACCAAACCAGAAATGTGTATCGAAGGGCTAGCCTCTCCTCTCCCCCAAAGTTTTGGTGTTCCTTTAATACAGAAGGGCCAAGAAGGACTACTAAAGGTCAATTTCCACCTTGTTTTTTGCATATAACTGAATTATCTCTGACAGAAACCAGTAACTACTGATGGATGCTCTTTAAGTTCTCAACTTAGTAGGCACTTTAGACTTTTAATGCTTAATTTTCTTGGGATCTGAGTCACCAACCTCGCTTTCATTTTTTTAATTTAAGCTGAGATGTTTGCTAAGTACTTAAAATGAAACTTCTCTAAAGTTAAAAGATAATATGAAGATTTCTATTAAAACTTCTAGAAAGGGTCCACAAAAATGACCAGGGATTGTGGGGGGAATAAATTATAAGGGAAAATTAATTTCTGTTTGTGTAAATATGAAGGATTATATTATGTAGTTTAGTCTGGACAACTGTCGTCTTGAAAGAGAATTTTTAACACCTTGAAAAGAGCAAAAGCAGACGTGCACAGTAAATTAAATGCAATCAGATGGTGAGAATCTCTGTATTATGGTTCACTGCCTGGTTTATTAATACAAGCAAAGGTTTAGGTTTTATGTAAGCTATAAAGAACACTTTGATAAGTAGAATCTCAGCCTTATATTATTCAGCCAACAAATGTAGCTTTGTATTTTATGTTATGTTGAAAATCAACACTAATATATTTTTTGAATGCTAGAATATACAATCTCCTCTTGCTATTAAAAAAATCCCCACAAAAAAACCAATAAAAATGTGAAGAACTGACTCTATAAGAAGACTTGTATGATCGGTGAAAAATCCTTTTCCATTTTAAATATAAAATCTAGCTTTCCAGAACAACCCTGTCCTGGCCCTGTTGCTTCAAGAGCTCATCTCCAGATGCATGCTTTCCCCTCCAGTTTGCCAGAAAGATGTGGAGAGAGAAAGAAGTGCTATTGCTGGGGAATGATAAAGTTTTTCTTTCTCTCAAAGTCAACAGAATTCTTGAAACCTTTGTCAAGATTTCACTTTTTGTTCTTCTGTACTTTTATTTTGTTGGGAAACAAACTTAAGTGATGTCTTTCAGTGCAGCGCAACAGGGGCAAGGGGTTACAAAGGGTGATGGGCAGTGCTGGCAGTGCTAGCACTGCTGTCTCCAGCAGAGCAGGATGGGGTGAAGCGTGGTGTTACTGTGGCTGCCAGCAGATGTAGAAGTCTGTGAATAGAAGAAAATCGCACAGCTTCCCACGTAGTAAGGTTCAATTACTACCAAAAGCAGTTGTGGCAATTTTACAGTAAATAAATGTAACCCTGACCGGTGAAACTACACCCTGAAGAAACTACCCAGAGTAGAGAACACAAATGGTAGCAGAAGTTTGACTTCTGCTCGTCCTGTCTTGCTGTGCAGGTCGCTTCCTGTTACAGATACGTGATGCCATGAGACCTTTATGAAATATTTTAAGAATTGTGGGCTTTTAAAACTTACTCCTTATTAAAAACATTGTAAAATAAATGACTAAAAAAAACAAGCGGTAAAGCTGAGGATAAAGTAAGGTAGCGCAAAAAAAAAAAAAAAATCTTCTAAGGAAAATTAATTTCCTCTGCCCAGACTGTAGGGAGACTTGCTGTGTGTAGGCACCTTGTTTGGTTTTTTTCCTAATAGAAAACATGTGCACTGACATGAAATAATACTCTGCAGATGCTCCTAAAGAAATTTAAGCTGACCCTGGGTTTTTGCCAAGCTCTCTGAGAAAGGTCAACATACTGAAGTCAAACTGCAGCATTTCACCTGCTCTAGAGGTCAAGGGAAGTGTTGCATAAAGTATCAAAACATCTGAGCAAAGACTCTGAAGCTATTTTCAGCTTCTGATTTCTAGATACTGACTCGCCTTCTACATAATGCCTTAACTGTGTTTTGCAGTGGTTTTCACTGAAGAGTTGTAAACGTGACTCTTCTGAACAGGATTTCATGGGTGCTCCCATACCCTTTTTCCACCTAAGCCCCTGTGGGGCTAGTGCAAATGGATGCAGAAAGTAACAGCAACTTCTCAAAACTACATAAAAGTGGGCACCTAGCCTTGAGCAGCTCCTTCTATTTGCAAATTCCCTCAGTAAGACTTTACAGAAGTTGTTGAAGCACTTTAATTTTGTTCATTGAACTAATCTACCCGTAAGTAGTAGTGTCATATTAACCTAATATTGAGCTTCCCTAGGCTAACTACAGAGCTGCTGAAAGCATTTAAAGCAGTTTGAAGGCTTGTGACTTAGACTGTACTTGAGGCAGTTAGTTACTCGAAGTGGGCTTTAAATTGTTCTCCCTAGCAATGAACTACAGTCCAGTATATTTTCACTGTCTTAACCTTCTATACTTGCTGATGCTGAGAGGTCTTGCATTTCCTACCGTTCTTTACAAGCAATTACCAAGTTGTGAGAGGTGTTGTACGGTTTTTAGTGTCCCAGTCACTAGATTATTTAGTTCAGTCATCATCTAAATATAAAGCATTTAATCAGACACAGCATTTTCTGTGTGCTTGGCACTAGGAGCCCCTGTTGCTCCGAACCGAAGTATTTATAACTAGGCAAGCTTTCTGTCATCGGAGATCTATTTACAGGGCTTAGCAGACAGTATGTCACACAGCAGAGCTCGAAATGCTACCCCAGCGCGTCACCGGCGGGCTGAGGGGAAGATCTCTTTGGGAGACGAGTGCTGACCCAGCTCGGGCCTTGTCCCTCCGCTCACCCTCTCCCCTCGGAGAGGCGCCAGCCGCTGCCGGCCTCGCCGCCGCTTCTCCCCGCTAGCCATCGCCACGGCCTGGGACGCTGCGGTGAAGCCA
>JAAGNO010003394.1:0-12102 GCA_033439905.1 Ceryle rudis | reverse complement strand
TCCCGCCGCGACCTTCCCCGGCGGGGCCCCGCAGGTGCGGCCGGGCCGGAGCCCCCCGCCGCTCCCGGGCCAGGCAGGCGGCGGGGCGGGCGCTGACCGCGCTCTCCCGTGCGCTCTCCGCAGGCCAGCCCCGCAGCGGCCGACGAAGACTCCTGTTCTTCCTCCGCCGCCCTCTCGCCCTCCTCCTCGCCGCGGTCCATGGCCTCGGGCCCCGGCTGTGCCCCCAGCAAGTGCGTGTGCAGCAGCTGCGGCCTGGAGATCGTGGACAAGTACCTGCTGAAGGTAAGCACGGGCTCCCGCAGTGCCAAGCCAGCGGGGTCCGGCCCGTTGCCGCTACCCGGGGATAGCCTCCCGCGACGGCCGGGGCCGAGGCTCGCCGGGTTGAGCGGGCTCCGACGGAGGCGCGTCCCGGCCCGGCACCCCTCTCCCAATCGGCGTCGGTGCCGCCGTCATGTCTTCTCCCCTGGCCGCCTGGAGCGGTGCGTCCCTCGGCTGGAGAGCGGATCCGTTGCAAAACGTGAGTGTGTGGTAGTGTGAAGCGAGTTCCCCTCTTGTCTGTGAGGTTCGGGCCTTAAAGGAAAAACTGAATTGCTGTTACTTTTTGGGTAGTGCTTTTCTGAGCTGGGATTGTGTTTTCTTGATGTGCTGTAGTAGAGAGCGGGGAAGAAAACTAATGGTTCTGAACATGGATGTCTTTTGCCGTGCTTTACACTCCTGGTTAAGCAATGGCAGTGTGACCCATTTGTTATTAGCTGAAATAAATAGTCTAGTGTGATGTTGTGAATCTCAAAGCAGAAGGTATCTTTTAGAAACATGGAAATAAATTATTCCTGTAAAAGGTGGTCTAGTAATGACTGTGAAGGAAGCAAGCTGTATGATTGCAGAGTAGTTTTGCTAGCCTTAGGATTCACGGCTAGGATGACTTAAAATCAAACCAACACACGTGACTTTGAACAAAGTATTAATGTGGTTGGGAGGGGGGCTATTTTCCTTCTGTATTACAGCTGTTAAAATGATCCCGGATCAGACTTTTGCCCTTTCTCCTTTCTAAAGTAAGACTAGGCAGTCATGCTAGAAGTGACTTGTTTCCATTAGATGCAGCCTTAAAGACGTTGTATATCCTGCAAAGTGAAAGTCAGTAACATCGCTGAAGACATTTCAGTGTTGTCATTAGATCATTTGCTTAGATCTCAGTGGGGGTGAGAAGGTTATAGGAATGTGTATGCTGGGTTGGTGTTAAAGTAGGGTAAGTGTAGGTGTGGGGAGCTGCTACAGACCTTTTCTTCTGGCAGTTGCACCCACCTTTCCAACAGGCTGGGCTTGCACATGAACAGTGTGGTAGGATTGGGAGCAGAGCTAGCTTGAACTTGGTTCCAGTCCCATTAACTCCCGTGGCATTTTGGTAGCTCACTTAGGGATCAGGACTGTCTCCTGTCTGAACAACCCCTGTCTGGGAGCAAAAGACCTCTAAATGTTTTAGCCTTATTTTTAAATTAGCTTCTACTGCTTCCTGTATAGGGAGACAAGGGAATCTGTGCTGCTAAGCTGTTATCTTGCTGATCAGCAGCAGTATGTCTTCCAACTTCAGCCCTGTAAATTAATAATTAAGTTGGGTGGCATCAAATGGGATGATCATCAAAGCTATTGATGTCCTTCGTGGAAGAGTATTGGCCTCTGAAGAGCAGCAGTGAGATGAGCTCTGTGTGGCTGGGATGCTGGCTTGCACTGTATAGAGCTGCACGCCAGCAGCCTGGCTGAGTGCCGGCTCCTCTGGCATGGGGCTCCTGGTGTTCCAGGGAGCCTTTGCATGGAGGGACTGTGGAGCAGGCATGGGCTGGCCCAAGTGCTGCTGCCCTGGGTCTGCCAGCAGTGCAACTGCTTCAAGAAATGCTTGGGAGGATCAATTCAGTGACAGCTGTTATCAACAGTTTCACATTATATTGTGGTGTAAGTTTGTCAGTGTATGGGAAGATGTCTGCCAACAAAGGTAATAGTTAGGGGAGCATTGGGCAACTGCAGTGTTATAACCTGAAGCATGACTGAAATGGGTGATTACAGCATGACTGGTGGAGTCAATACCTCACTTTCATCAGAGCACTGCCAGATAAACCACAAAGACAGACACATCCTAGTTTATCTCAAATCTGCTGCTTTGCCATAGGCAATATATGGGCTGTTTGGTATGAGATGAGAAATTGGCTCAGAAAATGTAAAAATTAAAAAAAAAAAATCTAAACTTAGACACTGTTTTGCAGAATTCCACCTATGCAGTATGGGATTATCTAGAGGGTTATTACTTAATTTTTGTGGTCTTTGGGGGTCTTGAATTTTCAAATCTTTTTAGTTATTTAGCTAATGTGTGATGCATATTATGTCTGCATGGCAGAGTTCTCTTTATAGGAAAGAGGAAAATAATTGCACTGAATTGATTTGCACAAAAATTACATGCGAATTTTCAACTGCTGATTTTTTTTTTTCTGCTTCCTGTGACTATGTCTAGTTTCACTATGGCTATTACGTGTTAAAGAATTGTTGAATTTGCTCTTAAAACTGCAGATATTTTGAAACTTGCACGCGGTTCACTTTTCACTTTGCTTTAACAGTCTGGCAAATGGAGACGTGGTTCTGTTTCTGTTTGACAGGTTTCCCCCCTCCCCTCTTCAATACTTGCATTTTAAAATTTCAAATCACTTTGCAAAGTTTGTTCTTTGTTAGGCAGGATTTTTTACAGACTGGGAAATAAAAGTATGTAAGTTAGCTGCCTTCCCAAGGTCATGCGAGGCTAAAACTTGCTCTGTTACTCTTGTGTTATGAGAACAGAACTGGCTACAAAATATCTACGTGGAATTTGAATCTCTTGCTTCCTCTTCTGGTGCTTTTAATTACAAACCCATGAAAGCTTATTCTGAAGACCTCCATCAAATTAATTAACCCTTAATGTGCCTGCAGTTCTGTAGGAAAAATGTTTTGCCTTGAAGATAAATTTTCTGTGAATCATGGTGCATGTAATTTTTGGCCTTGTCTGTATGGATGGAAAAAATTGGTTTTGTATATAAGAAATCCAGTATTGGTGGCACAGATGTTGAGGGGTATGTTGCTTTTGTGTGTTTGCAGGTAAACGACCTCTGCTGGCATGTGCGCTGCCTGTCATGCAGTGTGTGCAGAACGTCTCTGGGAAGGCACACCAGCTGTTACATCAAAGATAAAGATATCTTCTGCAAACTTGATTATTTCAGGTATATCATACAGGAATATAATTTTATTAGGTAACATGTTACACTTGCTTGTTCCTTTTCACTTAAGCTGCAACTTAAATGCACATTTAGGCTCTGTTTTTTATTTGCTAGGTTTGTTGCCAGTAGTTATTCTGACATCTCTTGCAGAGGAACTTGGAAGATGCCAAATCTGTCTAATGTCACCACCTGCTGAGTCTCCATCTCTGCCCTGGCATTGTTACTCATAGCTGCTGCGTTTATACAATAATTTACTTCTCTACACACAGGGAAGGTGGTGGGGGAAAGTAAGTCAGAATCCCTGTCACAGTCAGGTTGTAAAGCTATTGTCTGTGTAAAGACCCATTCTTAGGTAAAACTGATGGAGAACACAGGCTGGAGTTGAGGTTATATTCTGCTGGTTGGAGCATGAGGGTACCACATGGAACCTTGCTAAATCCTGTGATCTCTAAAAGAAGCTTTCAGCAGTTGTACCTTTCTGTGATGCTTGAGGTAGAACATGACCCATTCATTCTTCAAGATTAAAGTCTATTCCTGCAAGGAAGAATATTGCCTATTTGTGTTGGCATTGAAAGTACTCATGATACAAAATCTTCAGTCCAGGAAGTAAAAAAAAAAAAAAAAGTTTGCTGTTAATTTTGGTGTGATTGTAGTACTTCACCAGACCGGCTATTTACATGATTCTCACATGTATAGTGAATGGGTTATGTTCAGCTAGTCAGCTTTGACGATGGGGAAGGTGGGGGAATTGCAGGCTGAATACTATAAACTTCTGGAAAAACAAAGTTTTGTGGAACCTCAAAAAGAGAATTTAGGAAACTACAGAGCTTTTTAGGACAAATTTTAATCCAAATAATCAACAGATCTTGGTGGCTAATTTCCTCTTCAAAGAGGAATATTCTACTGTAGTAATGTAAATACTTGCAGATATCTGAATTTCTTTTAAAATCATAATGTGATGGTAATTAAGGCAATAACTATGAAGATACAAGGTTTCCTCCTACTGAAGGGGGCTGAATGATCAGTGAAGTAATTAATGTGAAATATAGTTGAATAAAGAATTTTGAACACAGTCATCTGTTTCCATCTCTCACTCACAGCTTTTTAAAGAGTAATTATAAAAGGAAGGATGAAGAGTTGAGAATTCATGTAGCTTGAATTGAGTTTTACACTTTGCCTTATGAAAATACTAACTTTTGTAGTGGTCTTGACTTAAGCTATTGGATACAAACCTGCTGATATTTTGCAATAAAAACCCAGTTATGCTGTCCCCTCATCCCTTGTGGTCAGCCTACCTGCTGTGAGTCTTGGCTGTGCTGCTGTGTCCTAGTTACCTCTAACCTTCATGGAATCACCCTCTTGCCCAAGCCAGTTGTTCTGTGCCCTCACCCTCCTGTTGCCTCTGTTTCTGCAGGCGGTACGGCACCCGCTGTGCCCGCTGCGGGAGGCATATTCATTCAACTGACTGGGTGCGAAGGGCAAAAGGAAACGTGTACCACTTGGCATGTTTTGCGTGCTTCTCCTGCAAAAGACAGCTTTCTACTGGAGAGGAGTTCGCTTTGGTTGAAGAGAAAGTCCTGTGTAGAGTACATTACGACTGCATGTTGGACAATCTGAAAAGAGAAGTTGAAAATGGTAACATACTGCTTTTGTTAAGAACTATGTTTGTGGCTTAGTTGTAATTAAATTGTTGGGTTTTACTACATCTTCCTTATTAAGAGTTAATTTACTAGCTTTACTAAGGCTGGAAGCACAGGTTCTTGAATTAAAATAATGTGCAAATTATTTGATGGTTTAATTTTTTTAAAGTTTGTATAACTTGTTTTTCTGTCCTAAGGAAAGCAAGAGCATATCTACTTGGTAAAAGATCATGCTGGATCTGTTCCTTCCCTCACTTTCAAGGGAGTCATTTGGGGTGTCATGGGAAATGGTCCCAGATGAATTTAACTCTGAAGAGAATATGGCTTTTTTAAAAGTTGAAATTCAGCTGGTCAAGTACTGTTGGTTATTGTCGGAGGACAGTCTGACTTACAAATAACATCTTTTTGAATGTGTAGCAGACGGTGTCACTTTCTTTTTAATGCTTCAGGTAATGGGATTAGTGTGGAAGGAGCATTACTAACAGAACAAGATGTTAATCATCCAAAACCAGCAAAAAGAGCTCGGACCAGCTTCACAGCCGATCAACTCCAGGTAGAGGCAGTGCTCAAAACTTGTGTAGTTCAGGTTTATTCAGGACAATGGTGCTGAACCGATAGGAAATCGGATGCATATGGGGGAAAGAAGCAGCTTGCATGCTTTACACTATTTCATAAACTATCAAGACACAGCATGTTTCTGGAATTGTTTGTTAGCTTCAGCAGTTTAATATGAAATAGTTACTCTTTTAAGTTTTTTATTTCCCTGGGGGCAGCCAGTAGTTCTGCAGAGTGGAAACAAAAAGGCTGTTCTATTTTTGACTGCTTGATGAAACCTACATAATCAGGCATTTACATTGCTATGCATAAAGACAAAATATTTTTTAGAATTATGTAATGTGAAGAATTGTACTGAAGATGAGTACTGTATATGACTTCAAGACATTATCAGGATGGAAATTTGAATTTTGTGGTAATGGCTGCATCTGCTCTGCTTTCAAGGATACTTGTTTTTTGCTTTCTTGGGAAGAGTTAGTTCTGGACTGCTTCAAGTATGAGTTACGTTACCCTTTTGGATCACCACTTCACCTAAATTAGCTTTCTAGGGAGAAGCACCATGAAAGGGATAGTGGTGAGACCAGATCTAGAGGTTTCAGCCTGTAGGGGGAAGGAAGCTGCAGCTTTCTACTTAATCCTAGCTACACATCCCTGCTTTCAGTTTACAACATGTATTTGAATTTCTGGTCACACATGGCTGCTACACTGTTCATTTTCTAGTGTCTCAGTCTGAGTTCTGATCTGTTGTCCTGTCCTCCTCTTTGTGGTAAGAGCATTTGAGAAACTGAAGTTGAGGTGTAATAAAAGGCATTTAAGCAGTGCTATCAAATATGGCATGCAGCTGTTAAAAGCTTGGTTTGCTATTTCAGCTGTGACTGCAGGCAGAATGTGGTGTTAATACAAAACAAGCATGTTAGCAATAATCTGACAAGGGCACAGGGCAAGGGCTCTGGACCTCAAGCTTGACCCTCAATGAAAGGGAACTTTCTTTTTCAGCAGTAGCTGAATGGGAGATATTCCCAGCTGTCAGGCTACAGTCAGCTATATTCAGGACTTCTTCCTGCTTGCTGTCACTGAAACTTCCATGTTCCCCTCTTTTCAAATTTTAAATAGATTGTAATGTAGTTCAGCAGGTGTTTGAGGTCTTAGGACTGCAATGACATGTGCATCTGTCTCTGTACCTGATCTTAATGCTGGTGAAAGCCCTCTTACAAGAGAAACATCAGAGGGATAAGTGAATTTCAGAGTGGCGGCATGTAGTAACACACCTCATGAAGTACTTGTACAAAAAGATGTCAACGCTTTTATGATGTCTTTGAATGAAACATTAGGAAAGTAAATAGTTTGTGTTTCTGAATGTGGAGATGAGTAGTCTGAATCTTCAACAGTGAAGCCAGGCAAAATTTGCACACCATCAAGGGTCAAAATCCAGAAATGGGGAAATGCAGTTCACTAAGTTTGAAGATACGCTCTTACTAGAGGTAAACTCTTATAAGCTCTAAAACTGTTCAGGATGCAGGCCGAGTTGGCATCTACTTTCTCAGATAAATGTAATTTACGTCCTAATGACAAGTGTTCACTTCAGTTTTCTGTTAAAAAATTAGTATAACTAAACAATTACATCGTGCAGGTCAGCCAGGGTAGAGCCTCCATCCTCCTTGGGTTGGTTAAAGGTAAACAAGGCACAAAGTGCTGCCCAGGTGCCTGCATCCTTTATGCAGCAGAGAAGAAGGTTGAGTTGCTGCATGTTGTACAAGATGCAGATAGTGGTTGACAAGTTCATGGGTGAATCAAAGTTCATTCCCTGTGCTGTGGTCTGCTCCTATAGACCATTTCTTTATCAAGCATGTTTGAATTGCTTTGCAGTGAATTTTTTCCCACAGTCCTTTTAATGCAATCGTAGCAGAGCACCTCCTCCATTTTCACTACTGCCAAGCAGATTTTTTTAATTTTGGTAGATGTCTCAGCTCAGTTAAGCATAATAAGGTGGTTGCTTTTTGGCTTTAAGGGATTGCATTTTTGTTTTTCCTTGATGTATGTGGGACTGTCTAGAGACTAATGATTTCAGTGGCGGCCTAAAACCAGGCAAGGAGTACGACCACAGTCGGAGAGGAGTCTCTAATGCTGCTCTCAGGACTGCACGCAAAAACCTGCAATCACTTACCTTGCCTCTTCAGGTTATGCAAGCACAGTTTGCTCAGGACAACAATCCCGATGCACAGACGCTTCAGAAACTGGCAGAAAGAACAGGCTTGAGCAGGCGTGTTATACAGGTAACAATGCTAAGTTACTTGACTAAGAAAGTCTGGTAGTCATCAATTGGAAATGCATAACCACTGTTTTCTCCATGTAGTTATTCTGGGATGGAAAAAGATCTAATCTGTCAGTTGTAATATAACTTCAGACAATATCCTTAGTCACGAATAGATCTAGAACAAACATGTTAACTTGGAAAACTTGCTGTATTCTTCTTGCACTTTGTGCAATGAATAATCTTCCAGTAAGAAACTTCTCAGCCTAAATAGTACAGAAATTAACACTAAGATCTTGTAAATACAAATTTATGACACTAGTAGTCTGTTCTTAAGACCTGCACTCTTTTTGAAAATGGCTTGTGGTGTGACACATTAGAAGCGAGTATCTAGTGATCTGCTCTAGAGAGCAGAGTTAAAACGTACACCCTTGACATCCAAACCAGAATCACAAACTTAGAATCTTTGATTGAAGATGCCTGCCAGCTAACATTATATGTATGTTCTTGTTATACATAAATACGATTTTTTTTTGGTAGTATAGGAGTCAAATATATGCTTATATAAATAAATATAAGTTTGCAGTTCCCTTTGCTCATTCTATCCTGGAGATTGACAGTGTTTCTATAGAAAAGAGATCTGTCAGCTGCTAAAAACAATGGAAACTTGCACTCTTTTCCATGTGGAATGGAGAGTGGGTATCCTGTGAAAAACCTGTGTCGCTGACAGTAGCACTCAGGCACAGAGGTTACACTGCCCTGTCACATGGCAGCATGTATGGCTGCAGATGCTGTTGCTTGGTGTGGCCAGACACAGCAGCCCCTCACTGTGCCTGGCCTTTTGTGAGCTGCTGGGCACTGCAGAAGCTTTCATGACCTGACCACGCTTGTGTGAGGCACCACATAGGCTTACAATGGATATTTCTTCATTTGGACTGCCATTGTTAGATTAAAGGCCCAATTAACTAACTGAATTCAGCTGAAGTTAGAATGCTGAGGGTTTTATTATGCTCATGTTGAAACAGAATGCAATCTATCAGCATTATGTAAATTTTTCCCCCCTTTCAGGTGTGGTTTCAAAATTGCAGAGCACGCCATAAGAAACATGTTAGTCCTAATCATTCATCTACTGCTCCTGTCACAGCAGTTCAGCCCTCCAGGCTGTCTCCACCCATGTTAGAAGAAATGGCATACTCTGCGTACGTACCCCAGGACGGGACCATGTTAACTGCTCTACACAGCTACATGGATGGTAAGTAGGACAACTTTACATATCCAAGTAAAATCATTCTTGGCTGAAAGTAAGAACAAGTTTGCCAAGTACTGATTAAAAAAAAAGTAATGGATTTTTAATTTCTAGTATTCTTTATAGAATATCTGAATACTGTACTTGCTAGCTGTATCTCATTAAGAGGTGTTCAAGTAGTAGACCTTCACTGTAAGAGCATAGCTGAAGATCTAGGTATGTAGAGAACTTTGTGCTTCCTCCAAATTATCAATACTTGTAGTAAGAACTGAATATACATATAGTAGTAAGAACTCGAACACTTCTTAAAACATCCATGCCATGTTTTTTAATAGGCACTTTTAATGAAAACTGTTGACCACCCTCTCCCTGGCTCTTAGCCCATGGACTGTAGGTGTACTTAGTCAAGTAGCTCCACTGAGAACTTCAGCTTCCCTCACAGTAACACATGGGAGGAGACTGGTGGTCAAAAGTATGGTTCAGTCGTTGTGTCTTATGACCCAGCAAGTCGTCAACTTCGGCTCATATTTGTGATTAGGAGACACTGTGAAAGTTTTGAGACAACCGGATGCTGAAACCACATGTGTGGCCTGAGCTGCTTTTTCTCCCAAGCAGTGGTGTAAGGTGTGGGCTGTGATTGGAGGAGTGGGGATGCTGGGCTGAGGAAAACAAAGTATGCTGTGGCGGTTGGGACCAGCAAACTGCTGCTACCCAGTTGGATTTACTAGCTTATCTTCCTCTACCTCTGAAGTTGACCAGTAAATATTTCTGTTTTTGTAGCTCATTCGCCTACAGCTCTTGGACTCCAGCCTTTGCTACCCCATTCAATGACACAACTGCCACTAAGTCACACCTAATTTCTTTCTGTCAGGGATATAAGCTATTAAGGATGTAACCTTAAGTCATTTATTGTGTATTAAAAATATCATTGGAAAGATATTAATGTTAACTTTTTATTTAACATCTAAAGCATTTTCAAGATCATTTTTGCTGCCCAGGTATGTAAGTATATTTAGCCTGCAAGACACTTTTATGGATTCTGCATAAGTAACTATTCCATTGTTTACAAGCCTTATTAAAAACCTTTTTGTATTGTCTGGAAGTAGTCCACTCTAGTTATGTGTGTGTTAATTTATTTGTCATCAAAAGAGCACTTTGCTTAAAAGAAAGGACTGATAATTGTGCAAAATGTTTACAATTCTTTGTGAAATTGTAGTTTATCATTAGTTTGTATCTGTAAGTTATTGCTAAAAGTATTACCTGTATTTGAGTTGTATACAACCTATATGTTAAAGCTTATTTCTGTGAGTTTACAAAAATAAATTTTTGTTGCAAATATTTTCAAAATGAATAAAGTTTCTGCTGTAGCATGTGAAGCAAAAATGTCACTGTGTTTATGGCTGAACTGTAATCATTTGTCAAGTGCTCACCTTGAATCCTCAATTTTAAGAGAAGGTCTCTGGTGTACTTTAGGTGCATTACACCAGACTTTCAGGACTGTTCATATCTGTCTCAAGTGATTTTAAAATTCTGTTACTGCATTTAGATGGGTCTTGAAACACCCCAAATAGGTGGTAATTTAGGTATACACAAAAGAGTGCTGCTCCTGAGGGTGCACACCTGCAGGTGAGGGATATGATGGATGTCTAGGATAGATTTTTAACTGTGATTTAAGTCGGCATGTGGAGAAACTGAACTGACATCTGCTTAAGCATTTTTAATTTTTACTACTTCAGCTTCTGTTTTCATCTGTGGTTTTAGCTTGTGAATTTTTTGTTGTTAAGCAGGATGGTATATAATATGCAATACTTAGTCTGCATTTTTGAAGTAAAATATTGTTTAATATTTTGATGGTATCAAACTGCATAGAGACTGGAATTCAGTCATGTGCAAAAATCTGTGCTTTAAACTGTTAATGTGCTAAGACTTACTTGCAAGGTATGTTTTGATAACATTGATTTGATGGACAAAGGCTAGTGCATACTATCAATTCAACTGATTTTTGTCTTCACAGACAAGTTTCCTTCAAGGATTTAAGATGGTTAGATCCCATCTGCACACCTAAACTTTACTTGCATCAGAAGGAAATTGTACTTTGAAGGTGTGTGTGTGTCAGTGGGCGTGTTTTGGTTTTTTGCTTGTTTGGTTGGTTTTGGGGGTTTTTTGCGTTTTTTTTTCCACTACCGACTATGAGTTAGTGTCTCTACCCTATGAAGTTTCTTAACTGTCCTGGTTAAACAATTTCATTAGTTTGTGCTTTGCATGTGTTACCTATAGCTGTGAAAACGTAAAGTTTTTTAAAAAAAAAAAGAAGCATTAACTCTTCTGGTTTGAACAGTTGACTGAATTGGAATGTAAGACATGAGCTTTACACTATTTAAGCCTTACCAGGACAAGCAGCACAGCTGGAGTAACCGAAGTCAAATGTTTGACTCTCCAGACACCATTTATCTCCCTTCCAGGTTTCATCCTTTCTGTTCTACACCTGCTCCTTTCTTTTTTTTCCTGCAAATCAACAGTAATCGTGAGAGAAGGCCTCACACTTCCTTCTTTGCTTGTAAATTGCATGTTCCTCTCTATACAGCTCTCCCTGGACTTCTTCCCCACCCCTCCTGGGAAGAGCTTTTCCCTGTTGTGCGCACACATGGCTATGTATCATCATTCTTTTGGACATACCTGGCTTGTGCTTTTTTCTTTTGTTGTTGTTATGGTGTTCTATTTTTTTTTAAAGCCATCCCAACTCTCAGCAGGGATCACCCTCCCCTGCCCCCCACGAATGGTATAATAGCTGCCTTCACAAACTTCACCAGTCTCATTTCCCAAGCTGACTTCAGGGGAGCAAGCTCTCTCCTGCTTCAAACCTCCTACAATGTTTATTACCAAAATAGGGGAAACTTAGAACAAGTAACAGTAGACTAGTATATAAAAAAAGCTACACATCTTATTTTAAAGTGAAACCATTGCCTTTGAAAGACAACTTCACCATTCAAAAACAAATCATGCAATGAAATGTTTGATTTTTTTAATGTTAGCAGATCCTCCAAGAAAGCTAATTACAAAAATAGAAGTTAAATAGGACATAAATTGTGACTTGCTGCATCCATGAAAAACTAAGACACCTTTTTTTTACTTCGCCCCCCCCCACCACACCCCCCCCCCCCCCAGCACTCCCCACCC
>JAAGNO010003390.1:0-23969 GCA_033439905.1 Ceryle rudis | reverse complement strand
TCAAGGTAGACAACATCCACTGCTCTCCCTGCATCTACCCATTCAGTCACACCATCATAGAAGGCTATCAGATTAGTTAGACATTACTTCCCTTTAGTAAATCCATGCTGAAAACCTTCTTTTCTTCTATGTGCTTAGAGTTGATCTCTAGAGTGAGCTACTCCATCATTTTCCAGGAATGGAGGTGAGGCTGACTGGTCTGTAATTTCCAGAGTCTTCCTTCTTGCCCTTTTTGAAGACTGGAGTAACAATGGCTTTTCTCCAGTTCTCAGGAACCTCACCTGTTCTCCATGATCTTTCAAAAATACAGTAGAGCAACAACATCAGCCACCTCCTTCAGCATTCATGGGTGCATTCCATCAGGGCCCATGGATCTGTGCATGTTCAGTTTGCCCAAGTAATTTCTAACCAAATCCTTATTCATCAGTGGAGAGTCTTCTTTCCTCAAAACTTTCTTTCTTGCTTCCAGGGTCTGGGGTTCCTGAGGGCTGGTCTTAGCAGTAAAGACTGAAGCAAAAAAGGCATTCAGTAACTCCACCTTCTCTGCATCGTCTGTCACCAGGTCTTCCACCTCATTCATCAGTGGGCCCACATTTTCCCTAGTCTTCATTTTATCACTGATGTATTTGAAGAGGCCCTTCTAGTTCTCTTTCTACCTTCGCCAGAGTTAATTCCAAGAGGGCCTTGGACTTCCTTGTTGCGTCCCTACATATCTGACAATGCTCCTATAATCCTCCCAACAGACCAGACCCCTTTTCCACAGGATATGTAGGTCTAATCACAGACTGATTTCTTATGTGGAACATTGTAGTGGTATTCACTGAAAATGAAAAAAACCACCCAGACTCCATGCTAGTACTTGATCCAGGATGAAGAGATTGTTGTAAGTGGGCTATTTCCTGTGTTGACACCAGCAGAAGGTGTTTCACACATGAGCTTCTCCATGTTCACAGTGCAGGGGGTAGTCCTGGTTTTATCAACAGTTAAGACAAAAAAATTGAGACCAAAAAGAACCTGTTTGTTCTGTCTGGTGAGTAATGAAAGATCGCTCATTTAAACCAAGAAAAAGTGAAACTGGATGAAGCCCAGGGGTCCTTGGTTTTATTTTTAACCCAGGAACAAGAGAATTGTTTAGAGCTCATCTAGATGGTGAGAGTCTTCTAATTTGTTTTCAAGACTTGGGCTTGTATGGATATCATCTAAAAGATGTGGGCATATATGCGAGAGAAATATTCCCTGGAAATGTCTGCAGACTCATGGTACTGAACGTGTTACATAAACTATGCTCTAAAATAATCACACAGCTGCACTATTTCCATATTAAAGCTGTCTAAAAGGAATGCCTGTGTGTTCCCTTTTGTAACTGCTTTCAGCTTTAGGATTGTCTGCACTCTAGCTGTTTTTCATACAGTAACTTTTTTTTTCCTTTTTCTCCTCTCCTTATCCAGACGAGGCCAGTAAGTAATGGGGGAAGCTACTGATCTTTTCTATCCCATGTCCTGCATCACCTTGCCTCCACCTTCCACTTTTCCAGACAGCTCATAAGGTATTGTATATTACGTTCTTAATAGAAGGGTGGGGTCTTCTGCACCCATCAGTTTAACACTGTCACTGCAGTACTTTGATACAAGGTTTGTTAAAAAAAAATCATACAGTTTCACTCCCTGGGTGGTGCAGAGTTACATTTAGTATCCTTGGTGCTGGGGAAAAGGTGAACTACCTTTATATTTCCCATTTGGCTACTGATCCTGTCACTAGCCAACCACAAGGGGTCAGAGGGCACAAAGGTGTCCCAGAGCCCACCTTCTGAGAAGGCTGAAATGAGGGGAGGATTTCCTGCCTTCCTGCTACTATTGACCAGAGGAGCAGTATAAGGCAGCTATTGCACAAGCAAGAACCTGGACCTTTGTTTTTCATCCCCATCTCTGCAATCAGGGAGGGTTTGTTAGTACAGAGTGAAGAGATGTCTAATGGCCAGCCTTCTACTCCTGTCTCCTGAAGCAGCCCACCTCCAGCACTTCCCCTGTGAGCAAGAAATGTTGCTGATATCCTGAGTGTACGTTATGTTAGCATAATGTCGTATCAGTAAGACTTTTGCTGTCTCCTTCACATTCCACTTCTGGCAAGACTTCTAAGCCAAACAAATTATTTTTACAATCATGTTCTTCATGACATAAATATAATATAATAGAAACATTTTGAGTTCTTAGAGGAAAAGTAATGTTTTCAAAAAACCAGTGTAACTGTAGAGTACATCTGCTTTTTCTCATGCTGTGTTCTGTATTGACTCAATGGGTAACACTGAATGAGCGTCAGCACTGTTGAACTATGCTAGATGTATAAAGACAGTTCTGACTTTTCAGAATTGTTGTCAGCTTTTGAATTACTATTTGGCCTCAACAGCATGAATGGGACTCCAACTGGATGCTTTTAGCTGATAGATTAGATGATAGGTCTCAGATTTTTAAGCACTTTGGACTGTAACTAAGTGTGACAAGCATCCTGTGAAGGCAAACTGGAAAAGTCACAAAATTATTACACAGAAATTAAATTATTTCAGAACCAAACTCAAATACTATTGTACTTGGCCTGGAGATCTGGACTGGAAAAGTTGACATGGGGTCAGTAGGTTATCAAAACTGCCTCAACAAAGACTGACTCTGTATGCTGTCCTTGTGAGCGTGGAGCCAAGTGTTGTGTAGACAGAAGAGCTGTGTAGTGGTTATGAAGCTATTGAGAAACTTTAACGTGTTACAGGAGAGCTAACGGCCCCTGGGTAACAGTCCTTTGGGAAATGTGTACATAACTTCAGTTATTAATTCCTGCTGTGCATGGCTGCACTGCTAACATTGCCATCATTATTCTGTGGAAAGGTTATGGCAATCTCTTGGATCAAACTTCAAACTGAACCATAGGTACCTGTGACTGAGCCCTTTATGAAGGGAACTACAGGCCTGTCAGCCAGACCTCAATACCAGGGAAGATTATGGAGCGGTTCATCCTGGGTTCACTTACACAGCATGTAGAAAACCAGAGGATCAGGCCCAGCCATGAAGTGCAGGTTCTGCTTAATGAACCTGATCTCCTTCTATGACCAGGTGATAGACCTGTCTAGTGCATGAAGGAAAGGCTGTGGATGTTGTCTATTTGCACTTCAGTAAGGTCTTTGACCCCATCTCCCACAGCATTCTGCTGGAGAAGTTGGCAGCTCACGGCTTGGATGGGTGGACTCTTTGCTGGGTTAAAAACTTGTCTGGATGGCCGAGCCCAGAGAGTTGTGGTGGAGTTAAATCCAGGTGATTGTTCACTAGCAGTGTTCTCCAGGGCTCAGTCTTTGACCAGTCTTGTTTAATACCTTTCCTGATGATCTGGATGAGGGGATCAAGTGCACCCTTGGTAAATTCTCAGATGATACCAAACTGAGCAGGAGTGTTGGTCTGCTTGAGGATAAGAAGGCTTTGCAGAAGGATCTGGACAGGTTGCATCAATAGGTTGCAGTCAATGGTATGAGGTTTAACAGTGCCAAGTGCTGGGTCCTGCACCTGGGTCACAAACAACCCCAGACAATGCTACAGGCTTGGGGAAGAGTGTCTGGAAAGCTGCCTGGCAGAAAAGGACCTGGGAGTGCTGGCGGATGGCGGGCTGAACATGCGCCAGCAGTGTGCCCAGGTGGCCAAGAAAGCCAACAGCATCCTGGCCTGTGTCAGAAATAGTGTGGTCAGCAGGAGTAGAGAAGTGATCGTGCCCCTGTATTTGGCACTGGTGAGGCCACAGTTTGAGTATTGTGTTCATGTTTTGAGCACCAAAGTATAAAAAAGACGCTGAGGTGCTGGAGTGAATTCAGAGAAGGGCAATGAAGCTGGTAAAGGGTCTGGAGAGGTCTTATGAGGAGCACCTAAGAGACCTGTGGTTGTTTAGTCTGGAGAAGAGGAGGCTGAGAGGAGACCTTACTGCTCTCTGCAGCTACCTGAAGGGAGGTTGTAGTGAGGTGGCTGTTGGTCTCTTCTCCCAAGTAACTAGCAATAGGACAAGAGGTAATGGGCTTAAGTTGCACCAGGGAAGGTTTAGGTTGGATAGTAGGAAAAATTACTGAGAGAGTGGTGAGGCACTGGAACAGGCTGCCCAGAGAGGTGGTGGAATCACCATCCCTGGAGGTGTTTAACAAAACATGTAGATGTGGCATTTCCGGGACATGGTTTAGTGGTCATGACAATGTTTAGTAGATGGTTGGACTTGATGATCTTGAAGGTCATTTCTAACCTTAATGATTCTGTGATTTTATGATTTCTGCTGTGCTCGGTTTGACCGTAATAACTATTATGCTGCCCACAGTGGAGGGGGTGCATCTCTTAACCCTCAAAGGAACTGCGTGAGAGTGAGAGGAGGAAGCAAAGCTTGTGCTGTTAGACTTGACCAGTCTTTCACACAAGTTGCATTGGATGATAAAGTTAGAAGTTTTGAGAGAGATGAGCTTATGTTGGCCTGTCATTT
Organism: Ceryle rudis; assembly: GCA_033439905.1. Classification (NCBI taxonomy): domain Eukaryota; kingdom Metazoa; phylum Chordata; class Aves; order Coraciiformes; family Cerylidae; genus Ceryle; species Ceryle rudis. The sequence goes on along the minus strand of JAAGNO010003390.1, from coordinate 19,478 downwards.
CATGACAGAAGGTGTCTGAGATCCTCAGGAATACTCCCACCAAAACTAGGACTTTTGTCTGTTGGTAAGAAGAAAAGCAATGGAATGAAAAAAGCATTCTAATTCTTAGATATTTACATGTGTCCCTGTGATTTCTGTGGGACTATGCTACACTGGTTGAAGCCAAACACTGAGAGGCACTTATTTCATCCAGGCAATTCTTTTCTGGCTTAAAGGAAGCAATTTCAATTTCTATGGGAGTAAAGCCCACCATTATATATATAAAAAAATTATTAATAAAAAAAATATTTCACAGTAACATCCTCAAATGCTACAGCTGTCAGTAATTTTTCTGTAGTGTGGTACATGTTTTCATAAGGGTTGCCTTGAAAAAAATTGTGTGTTCATAGACAGGAGAGAATCTGCTGAGAAAAATACAAATTAGGATAGTAAACCAGATATAAAGCAACATGGCCTTACCTTTGTCCCTGGATAGTGCTATCTCCTTTAGAATTCATATTAACTGAAGCTGTAGGAAGAGTACACAAATTGTTAAACTTATAGAAGTATTCACTACAACAGTGCACTTTCTGGAAAGAGATTGAAAGAAATACGATCTCTATATTTGGCCTGATCAAGTTAAACACACATCTCCTTTAGACTGGGCACAGTTTTCCTTGCTGTTATCCAGTCCTGAGCATTTGTGCCAGTGTGAATATGTCACAAGGTGATAAAAAACATGTGATATACTTAATTTAGTCTAGGTTTTAGTCACTGTGAGCTGGCTGTAAGTTGGATACTTGTCCTAGTTGAGCTGAGTGCTAACCCATTGTTAGCCATGTTTTTTGTAAGTCTTAAATAGCAGTAGGGTAGTATAGTATAGGACTGGTTTGTATGGGTATTTGCTTAGATTATACCAGATTCTTCATTTGAAAACAATTACATTCCTATTCAATGAAGATGAAAAGGAAAGATTGAAATGTATAAGTAGTAACAGTAAATGAGTGGTTTTGAGAGTCAATGGCAAATAAGGAATCTGTAATAGCTATCCTGTAGGACTGAGACCATGGAGATACACTGCACCCCATTTTTACAGCATCCTCCCCACAAAGAAAACATGTTTTCACAGCTGTGCTTACAAGTAACTGTAAGAGAGACTGCTGAAAATTCTAGAGGTATTTTCATCCTGACAGGTTGAACTGCATATTCCATGGTATCTTGTATCTAAAGGGAAATTTAAGAAGTGGAAATTAAAAATCAGCTGGTTTGTGCACCCTGCATCCTCTGAGGAAGTCTGAGTGGCTTACCAGTTTGCCAGACATATTTTTTTTCCATTGTGGACAAATCAGACTACTGCTTTTGTGCCTCATCTGCAAATCAGAGATTATATATCTTCACCTTACAGATACTTGTAAAACTAAAATGACAAATGTTTGTAATTTGCTTTGGGATTCTTGGACATAAATTTTCTGGTACTTTTCTGGTAAGTACTAGGACTTAGTCATATGCATCATGATTTTCCAGAGGCTTTGTCTTCTGTCAAAGACTATAAGAAATATAGGGCTAGGAAAAAGCAGCTTACTGAAAACTGTACTATATATTTGACAGTCATATCCCTTCTGAAGATTTTCATGTGTTTTACATTCAGGTTATTAACATTGTGCATCAAGTCATCACCTCAGCCTAAAGGTCTGTGGAAGAAATAAGCAGTCCATGAAACAGGGTGAAATTAATTTTTACATCTGTTCATTTGGGACCCTCATGAGTGATACATCGTGAGAGGTAGAAGATGGTGAATTCCACAGAGAATGCAACTGAGAAGTGCACTATTAATCATGACATCCACCAGACATTATCTCCTGTGGTATACATATTTGTATTTATATTAGGCTTGCCAGCTAACTGCCTGTCATTGTACTATGGATATTTACAGATCAAGGCTAAAAATGAGTTGGGTATCTACCTTTGCAATTTGACTATAGCAGACCTGCTCTACATATTTTCTTTGCCTTTTTGGCTTCAGTATGTTTTACAGCATGACAATTGGACATACAATGAGCTGTTGTGCAAAATCTGTGGCATCCTCTTGTATGAGAATATCTATATCAGTGTGGGCTTCCTCTGCTGCATCTCCATTGACCGCTATCTCGCAGTAGTGCACCCTTTTCAGTTTCAACGGTTTCGGACAATGAAGGCTGCTGCGATTGTGAGCGTCGTTATCTGGACCAAAGAAATAATGACATGCTGCTTTGTCTTTACACATGGGGAGATCAGTATGGATGCTGAGAGCCACGTGGTGTGCTTCGAGCATTACCCCATCAAAGAATGGGAGCACAATGTTAATTACTACCGCTTCTCTGCTGGCTTCCTTTTCCCCTTCTTTTTACTGGCCTTCTCTTACTGTGGGATTTTACGAGTTGTCCACAAGAGTCATGGCACTCAAAAGAAGAAGAAAATCCAAATTAAAAGACTAGTTTCAAGCACTGTTTTAATTTTTTTGGTTTGCTTTGGACCATACCACATCCTACTTGTGGTTCGCAGCTTGTTGGAGAACAACTGCTCATTTGCTGAGAAAATATTTAATATTTACCATGTTTCTCTCCTGTTGACTACTTTTAACTGTGTTGCTGATCCGGTATTGTACTGTTTTTCCAGTGAAAGCACTTACCAGAACTTTGCCAAGATGAGAGACTCTTTTTTAACATATTTAGGGTGTTTGAGGCCTGAGACAAAGGAATCTTATCCGCTGAATGCTCCAGAAACTCCCAACAGACCACAGCAGGAGCAACAGCCAGAGTAATTACAAATACCACATGATGATACTGGGATGGATGACTTCTCCGCAACTAACATGGACAGTCTACAGAATTCATCAAAAAAGGACAGTAATCTAAAATCTGCAGCTGTGGTCATGTTTGTGTATCCATCTGATTTATCTGTGTATTACAACAGGGTTACCTCCCAAAGGCTTGTTAGCAATGCAGTACAGTGAGGTCATTTCTGGAGGTTCTTGGACCTTGGCTATAGTGAGGAAAGCACACACTAACTCAGTTCAGTTACAGTCATGTGTCTGTTTTCATTGTGGTACCACTCAAAACCTGCTGTCTTGATGACTGCATTGTCTGGGAATAATCTAGTACTCATGGTGTGTGCTTCTGCTGAGTTTAACTGTTTTGTTTGCTCCTGTAGCATTTAGAGAAAATAATTCTCTACAAGCTGTCATCATCTCTTGAAAAGGTTGGAGACAGAACAAATTGTATGCTCCTATATCTACTTTTAAAAAGAAAAAAGAAAGAAAGAAAAGAAAAAGATAATTCCTGCAACATTTCTGTATCTCTCTGTAATAACTTCTCCTTCAGCCAGCTTTGAGGCCTGCAGAGACAATTCCAGAACCAGCCTCCTAAAAGAGCAAATTTGATAGTGTGATGTTTCTGAGGGAACATCCACAAGGAACTTGGCATCTGCTGAGACTTCAGTTTGTTGATTGACTGTTGAATCTCATCATAAGGCTCCAATTGACTTCCAGAGGTATGAGAACTCTTGGCTGTGATGGGGATGAATAATTTGATCTGTTGACTTGCAAAAGAACAGGAGGTTGGTAGTACATGAGGTGCTTTGAACCCATGTGCTTCTCTGAGTTACTGTGTTCAAAGACAGATATAGTTACAATTAAATTCTACTGCACTTTGCTAAGGTTTTGTTTGTTTCCTTTGCAATTTGTGCGTCTTGTGCAGCATAGACCATGCAGGAAATACATTTGTCAGGAAAACTGTTTGAAAGGATTCTGTTTAAACTGTTTTCTCCCACAGTTACTAAAGCTTAGGGGTTGTTCATTGTTCAGTAAATAGAGTATCAGAAATACGATGTACAAATATCTGTGTTTCCTGGTATAGACAGAAACAAAATACAGGAATAAGTGGAGATAATTGTGGTTAAAGATGTGGGAGCTGTGCTCTATAGAACTGTTTCTACCACCATCTAGTTGCTTTATGTTTGGTTGGGTTTTCTTCCTTTATTATATTACTGAATCTTTTATGATTCTTCGTTGTGATCTGCTCCTAATACCTTCTGGTATCTATAAGTGTTATGCCATGAATATTGCTGTGTCCTTTCACTTCTCTGGTTTCAAACTTTTCTTGAAACACCTCTCTCTGCAACCCGGAGCTGATAACTTCAAAGCAGTTATCTGACAAGCAGTTTTTAAAATTTTTTTTAAATTTTTTTAAGTCAAAGGATTCTCTAGACACAGTTTACTCCTGGTATCTGAAGTATGTAATGGTAACACAGCCTCACTTGTCATCAGTTTCTAAAAGAAATATGTTCTAACAGTTTTCTGGAAACCACCTTGACAGTGCAATATTAGAAATAATTAGGGGATGTATTTAATAAAGAAAGTTTTTATTATTTTCTTCCTGTATTTGTTCATTCTGTGTTTGAAATAACTATCTTACAGGTTTGGCCCAGAATTTCTATCTGTGATACTAAAGATCCTCTCCTCCATCCTCCTGCAGAAAAGATTTGTGTCCCTACTCCCAGGATGGGGTTTAGGTCTGCTTAGGTTAACATTTGTTTTGTTTAATTATTTTACATTTCTTCATACTGAGACCAATCACCAAGCTGGATTCATCACCTTGTACATGCATTTTTTTCTTCTGACTGTGAGTGCTGTTTAGCTTTACTTTTTCCTAATCTTTCCTCTAATCTCCTGTCTGTATCAATGTAAGGCAGGGACTCTTGACTGCCATAACACATGCTTATATGTTGTTAAGCACCGAGCCAACTATTTGGACTGCCATGACCTGGCAGGCTGTAAGATACACACATGGTTTGATCTAGGATAAAATCTTTGCTGTCCTGTTTATGCTCTACTTTTTTACAGTTACCCATGCCGTTTAAATTAGACAGCTGGAACTCAGAGCATGCCATATTACATCAAATTGTCATCTGAAGGATTAAGGCTTATTTGAGTTGGTACTTTGATGTGGTCAGCTGCTGCAGTTTAAAATCAGAAGGAAATTTGTGTAACAGAGTCCAGCATTCGGCTGCAGTTGTCACTGTTGAACTGCTAGAGAGGGGAGAGGGTTACTTCTTTTATTTTCTGTTTTTAATTTTTTTTTTTCCTGAAGTCAATATTTTATCAATTCTTTCTCCATTGTAACTGTTAGGCTTAGGCTGCAGGACTGTAAGCAATATGGGAGGAAGGTAAATTTCACTCAGGACTTTTCTTTCCTTCTCAGACAGGGATTTTAGGAACACACATTAGAGAAAAAAGACAAATTGCTACATTTTATATCTCTTAATAAAATCTGTTTAAACTTGTATTTTGGGGGGGCGGGAGGGGAAGAGCAAAACCTTACTAAATGAAGTTCATTTGACAAAAGTGAATGTTTTGAAAGAATAATATACATTGCACCTGTTCAGTGTAATGTTGTCTGTCAGTAAGATACTGAGCATGTAGCACACAGAGAAGGAAATCAATTGCCTCTTTTCCCAAACAGACATTTTTAAATGATGCCAATTTCATTTTGTGGGTTCTGTGCAGCAGTGAACATATGCCATCCCGTGGGATTACTGGTTTTGGCAAAAAGCTCAAGCATTCACATAGAGTATTTTACTTCATAGTTATAATTTAGAGACTTCAAAAGGGGCGATTTTCTAATCGTGAAACTTCAAAGATAGTTTCTTTGCAACATCCTTCGAGAAGGATTTAAATCAAATGAACCTAATACAATTACTGATCCATAAAATAAATGTTGGGAGGTCTGGTGAGTCTGAATGTCTACACGCAAGCCTGGCACTAAGATTTCTTTCTCTCATGTGTTTTATCTGTTTCAAGACTTTAAAGGCTGTGTATCCTCAGGGACTTCAGAAGATTAATATTCAAAGTATGGTGGTGTTTGTGGTACAAACTGATTTTTCTCATTCTCAAAGGTTATGTGTTTGTCTTAAATAAAAGAAGGAAAACAACACTTACCTGCCAGGAAAAAAAGTAGATACAAGGTGTTGCTGGCTGCTGAATGCAAATGGCTTTTTAATTTCTAATCACCTTTTAATTTGTAAACATTAATTTTTAATCACTATTTATGTATTTAATTTATTCTTAACAACAGGATACTCTGAAATGTCTACAACCCAGGAAGAGACGAAATACATAAATTGCAAGCTACTAACAGAAAGGAGGCAAATGGCATAGCCTATCCTTTACATGGAAGGTCTGCAACGCTGCCCTTATTTTCATTAGCTCAGTTAAAGCTCTCCCTTAATCTCCTCACACTTCCACAAAGTAAATAAGGCTGTGTGAGAGGGCTACAGGAAGTGCGCAAGGGAGGTATATATTTAACAACTGTCACTACTGTAACACTTACTGGGGTTTTTGTTTTGAACTTCCCTCTCCTCTCCACTACAGCTGCTTTCCCCACCAGAAGGTATTTTTTAAATCCAAGTTGCTACAAGAGTTACTTCCTGTGGCAGTTATGAGGTTAGTAAAACAGGAACAGCAATGCAATAATAATTCATATTAATTACAAGCTTTCTTTGTAAAATCCAGATCACCTCTTAGTATATAATATCATTTAATATACATTCTCCATTATAAGATTACAGAAAAGAAAGGTAGACCAAATCGTCATGACGACGTCTCCTTCTTGCTTCACAGAGATGTTGTAAGGGTAACAATGAAAGGTTGAGATGAAAAGTCATCTTTTTATGATCTTTTATACCTTGTGAGAGCTAAGCTAATAAGGAAATAACATGGGAGCAGCTCTTGATACAGAAATTATTAGGGGCAATCACTGCTGCACTTCTTGTAGTAGGTTTTCAATCATAAGCGAGTGGGTGTTGTAGAAGGGCAGCCCATCCACTTCCATTTCTAGGCTGGCAGTTTTTCCACTGCGGACCCCATGCCGCACAAGTGTTTTCAGAAGCTTTTCTTCCTTAAAAAACAAAGAAATAGGAAATAATTAAAGTCTTGCATCAGACAAGAGAATTCATTGAGATCTTTATTTTAATTCTAGGGGTGACTGACCAAAACCTCTGTATTTATTTTGACAGCCATGTGCTAACACCTTTTTTTCCTTGTCCCAGAGAATATGTGTAGCATCTTGAACTTAGGGAGTGTCAAAAGACTTATATTCTTGATGGCTATTTAATTACTGAATGACACTACTGATCTCCACACTCCCTCACACAGCACATTAGTGTCAGTTCAGAAACATGAATCCTTTTTTTTGCCTGGTTTGAAGGTCCCATATAGCACAAATCAGAAGCAGAGGAACCTCCACCCAAAGTATCTCAAAAAGCTACCTGTCATTTCTTCAGCACAGCAGCTGGCTGCACATGCATTTTGAAGGAAAAAGAACAGAAGAGAAAGAAGACACATCAGGAATAAAGGTTACAGAGAGCACCTGAATGAGCTGCACAGTCACTTTCCTTTCCTGCACTTTCTGTGATCTTTGTGTGCCTTTTGCTCTCTGTCCTCTATTTCCTATTGATTTTCTGAGAATTCTGGTTGCTTAGGAAAAGGATGGAGATGAAAGAAAACCCTGAAACCATGCTTCCTTGGGATTCTCTGAAATAACATATACTTTGTGTAGAACTACAACTCAATTTCACATTTATAACAGTTATTTTCTTGTTTAGCAGTAATGTGAGCAGATAGCAAAGCATGTTCCAAGTTAATCTGTTAAAAGTCCACAGAGGGAACCAAATCTTCAGTTGTGAGCTATGTGTTAGTTAGCATTGCAAGATGAAAAGATGGAACAAAATGAGCTCTGAAAAAACACTGCTTCTCTGCACAGTGAAATTTGAAGACCTGGTTTCAAATGGACATATGTCTAGCATAATCTGCTTTGCTTTTCATTTGACATGAAGTGTACACAGTAAAACTCTTTCTACTGCTGTAGCATTTATTATGAAAAGAAATAATTTCTCTAATTCTGTTAATAAAAATCTAAGAAAAATAAAAAGCCTAGTCATGTCTTAGCTTCCCCTTTCCCCAACCCTGAAGCAATTTATGTAAGACCTTGAAATAGACATGTACCTTTCTTTACTTTCCTTTCTTTGCTAGGAATGCCTTTTCTCATCTTTGGTCTACTGTTCCATTTCCATTGGTGCGAGACCCTGATTTGATGGAAATTGCTATTGAAACAGCCCAGCTAGTGTCTTTGACAAGCGTTTCTATAGGTTTAAATATTTCTTGTTTGATAATCCCATACAATAACCTCTAACAAAGTCCTCTATCTCCTGGACACAAACTAATGATGAAAAAATTATAAAGTTAAAATGCCTAATATTCTCTTATTAAATGTTTGGGTTTTTTTTCATAGGAACACAGGACTTCTAAACCATAAAGAATACAATAGCTTTAGATCTGAATTTAGACACAGTATTGTTGTATTTTACATATACAGTTTATGGCCAAAATATAAACAGCTATGAAAGAATTAAAGAATGAAAGCATACCTTGCATAGTCAAATTACCATAGAATTTTGATAACCTGCTTTCTGAATGCATTTTATAAAGATTTATCATATATTTCCTGGTAATGCATCCTCGTTCTTAGTTGCAATAAAGTTAAATGAGGCACTGGTTTTCTATTTGAAAAAAACCCAAAAAACCAAAACCACCCACGCATAGTTACATAGCGTCAGTCTTGACATCATGTAACAATACAGAAATGACACATCTATTTTAGGAAATTACCTGGATACGCTAGTAGCATACAAAATGCTGCTTTGTAAATTATAAAATTATAAATATACATGAGCTAATGTCATGTGAATGCAAATCTTCTGCTCTTTCTGCATGAGAGAGGTTTTTCCTAGCATTGAGTATCTATACACAAAGTGGTAAATTAGATCTCCTGTGTCAGAGAAGACACACCTGAACTGGATGCACAAAATGTCATTTCTAATTTGATTTGTTTCTCCTATGTATTTACACATTGGAGCTCTCTGATCTGCTTACAAGCAGGGGGAAAAAAAAAAACCAACTTTCTTGCTTAGTACTATATAGCTATGCCTGATAAACCATATTCTATCATCAAATGCTGTTGTTTCCATTTGTAAGGAACATACACAATGTATATAACACTTTCTTTACCTCTAAAGTGCTGCAACTTGTTCACAGTTCTCTCTTTAGCAAATAATTATATTGGGAGTGGGGTAACCAGAAAAATAATCAAATTAGTAGAAAAAAAGGAGACCACAGAATTTGCACTTTATTTATCGAAAAAAAATCCTCCCTCATGAATGACCAATCTAATAAAGAATACTAAACCAAATTTCACATCTTTATATATTGCTCATTCATGAAGTAATTTATATTCTTATAGGTCATAATTTCAAAATAAATACTATACAGTTCATTTCTTACCATTAATAAAGAAGTCAGTAAGAGCAACTGCCTGATAATTAACCTGGTTGTGAGATGCAAGGAAATGTAGAGTCGACTGTAGGATGTTTAGCATTAGCTAATTCATTACGTATGAATTAATGTATTTCCCTATAGTCACTTTGGTATAAAAGTACTACCAACATCTAAAAAATCAAACCAATATTTCATCAATCAAGATAATTATGATTCAACTCTACAACTGAAAGGTAAGTAAAGATTGTTTAGATCAAATCGTTTCTTGCTCATCAGATTCTCAAGAAGGAACAAATGCTTTGCATTATCTCTTATTAAAATATATGTAAAGACTAATCCATGCACTTAGAACAATCTCATCATTCTAGTCAGTGGAAATGGAGAGCTCCACAGTTCTGGAGTCTGTGGAAGCTCAATCCTAACACTGCTTGAACACAAGGCTGCAGAGAAATAACCTTTGTGTTTCAGGGAAAGTCTTCATTTAGTAATTATGATATATAGTTTTCATGGAAGGAATGCTATTTTTGGAAGGAAAATAAAACACGTTATAAGAAAGCTGTTTTGGGCATAGGCACTCCTTCAAATTTTGTCTTTCCAACTACAGACAAATATAAAAACTGAGGTGGGTATTTTACTATGGTAATTATTATAGCATTAAAAGAAGCTGTATTGGGCAGAAAGTAGCCATATAAACATAAATGGTCTGATTTTTTTTTAATATATTAATGGAGTATGTGAACACTAATGTATTCAATCTTCTGCACTGTTTACTGTTGTGTGGTTTATAATTAAAGATACCATATTCTTTTGTCAGACATTTTGTAATTTTCTCTCCTCCACAAAACTTTTTCCATTAATTTTATCTCAGAAGCCTTTAGTATTTCAGTTTCAGTGGCTCATTATCAATATTCCCAGCTGTATAGCTTCATAAAACAAAAAGGATTTCCTGTACACAATATCACATTTAATTACAGTATCTCATTAGCAGGAATTCTGATCATAGTAGTTTTTAGGATGTGTTGATTTAAAGGGCAAAACCAGTAGATGTGTCTGGAAGAAAACATTGAAAAGTGAAAAGTAATTAATCCATTTTTTTGAAAATAATGCACTGAAAGGTGTCATATGATTTGTTAAGTCAAAGGATAAGTGGCTATATGGCTATGCTAAATGTTGGGATCTGTTTCAGTTTTACAACCTTTAGGTGGAAAAATCCAAACAACAAAAATAAAAATAAAAAAGTAAGAAGTAAGATCTACTTTAAAATAGTTATGAGGTGATTTGTTGGATTATATTTTGCTTAGTTAGCTTTTTTGAAGGTCACAAACTTACTGTTTTTTTCCAAGTCTCTACAGAGGTACCCTGCCAATAAAATTGAAGTTTGAAGTTTCTAAGTTATTACAAACATGGAACAAACCTTACTTGATCATTGAGTGTGGGGTTTGTTTTTTTGCTGTTGGTTTGGTTTTGCTTGTTTGGGTTTTTTTTTGTGTGTGTGGGTTTTTTTTGTTGTTGTTTTGTTTATTTGTTAGTGTTGGGTTTTGTTGGTTGGTTTCTTTTGTTTGTTTGGTTTGGTTTGTTTGAATGCTGCCAAGTTAAAAAATAGAGCCATGTGCTTAGCAAGATGAGCACAGATCACAGTAATATCTCACCCCTCTCAGTTATTTTACTTTTTCTCAGTCTGAAACCTTTGCTTTCCCAGAATATCACACTGTTCCGAGCTGCATTAGTCAAAACACATTTTAAAATATTCATTTGCAAGTCTAGAAATATTAAAAAATAATTATAGGAACTTTGTAACAGAACTAGAAAAGGTGGAAAGATCAGAAGTATGGAGTGGCTTCTGTATTAGGACTGTGACTTGATTTTGGAAGAGAAATGTCTAATGGAGGCTACAACAGTGATTTCTAGAATCATGAAGGATGATAAGGAAGTGACCAAGGACAAGGATTTATTGCACTGGCCGTAAAATTGTAGCACTGTCTTGCACTTGAAATTGCAGCACATGAATACATTATTTTTTGAGGATTTTTATGTTCAATCTTTCTTGAATCCTTTGTGGAAAAAAATGTAAAGTGTGGCTGCTCATTCAACAGGAATTCCCAAAAGTCACCAAAAGACCATGTGAAAATAAGCTATTGAACTGGCCTGGACAGGATTTAGTGGCTGGTAGCTGATTCCATCTGTGTGTCACAAGCAAGTGACAACTCCTTGGCCCTCCATAAATTACCTTGGTAACTGATGGAAGTGCTGATAGCCAGAGCATCTTCTTCGATAACTGTGGAAACCCAACAGCTTTCCTCAGGTAGCGGTCATGTATTTCACAAGTGTTGAGAATATACAGAGCACAAGCAATGGCATATCCTCCCCAGTTAGAGACCCCTGCAGAAGAATGGCAACATGAAACCAAACTGTATAAACCCCAACAATAGTTATTGCAAAGCTACCTAACCTGCGTAAGTCATCAGGCATGTACAGTTGAGTTTCACATAGCAATGGTGAAATATACCGTGGATATGAATTAAATAGACATGAATTTGGGACATTTATTTCAGAAATATACAATTGCTTAACATAGTAAAATGTTAGTAGTATTTCAGATTGAACTTCTGCAAGGTTTCATATAGCTTCGTTTGTGATTTCTCTTTCCAACAAAGGAAAAGCTCAAATGGGTATGGTCCATAACACAATTCCATTTGGTTTAACATGAAGTTCATGAACTGTGAAGAGCTGTATTACAGCCCAGTGTCTTTTGCTGTTAACCACACAGCGATAGGAGATGTTGATAAAGTATCCTAAACCAGGCACATTTTCACTGGTGTAAGATACTATAATGGAGTTCTGCACAATTGCAGAGAAACCCTTTTTGGTCACAGTGGCTGATTAAAGAGTTCAACTATTTTATAAGATATGAAGCCATGGTGTTATCAAATGTTATCAAATCAGTCTATATAGTCCTGTTTGACAGCTTCCTTGTCAAGACTACACTGGAGACTTGAAATTTGCTGTGAGGAGTTATCTCTGCTGCATGACACCTTTTCCAGGGATGCAGGTTAGCAAAATCTTCAAAAAGTCTGGAAATTGTTTTAGTGCATGTAGTTTCCCACACTTAAACATGTCCAAAGCTCTGTGTCATTCCCTTTGCAGGGTCTGGGTGTGACAGCTGCTTTCAAAGTAAAAATCATCAGAATTGCCAAAACAGCCACCATAGTTACTATATACATATAGCAATAAGTAGATGTAATTATCACCACAATTTCATTTCTCCCCGCAAAATGTTGGTTTAGTATCAAAAGTGTTAGATATCTGAGGTTAGATACCTGAGCCTAAATACATTGTGAACCATTCAGTTCATAATTTGGTTCTTGCTTGAACATACCTTTTTCACTGTGAATTTTATTTTGTGCTGGTTAAGATGTTAGGGTAGAAGAAAATTTTAACTGTAGCATTCAACTTTTGTTGTACGTTTAGAATGTACATCTGTCCTCAAGTGGCTGTTGAAAGGACTTACCTCTTCATGTAAGATCAGTATGACTGATGACCCTTGTAGGCTCACACCCACAGAAGCTCCTCAATTATACTGAAAATTCGTATGTGCATAGACATTTTAATGCCCACTCAGATCACCTCTGCAGCCTTCCTTGTTTTATTTAAGGTGTGATTTTTCAAGAATATTCAGGATATGCCTATTTCCAATTAAAAGCACTTTCTTCATGCAACATCCACAGATTTCAGACATTCGTGTTGCAGCTGTAGTTGCTAAACTATTCAGAAAATTGACATAATACAGAGACAGATTTGTTTGCTTTGTCATACAAAGAAAGGGCCACTACAATTATTTGGAAAGACAAATGTTTTCTTGACAATTCTATTGTCACACATCAACAACCCTCCCCGCACCCCAAACAATCCCTTACCAGCTACAATAGTAAAATCAGCTTCGACATCACAAGCTATAACATCTCCATTTTTTATATGCTTCTTTACAGCATCCTTTACTTTGCCCATCCCTAATTCATTTCCTCCATCTCCAACACCTTTATGAAAAGAGAAAAAAAAATAAATTAGTATGAACCTAGTATACAACTAACAATTCATTTAGAAAACATCCACTGTCTTCCTCAGAGTCACTGTGATGGCTCATAGCTCCTTATGAGACGATTTATCCTTTTTCATCAAGTGTTTAAACACAGAAGACTAAATGAAATAGCTGAAAGCATCACCTCACACATGCTAACCATAACCGTAAGTGTACATACGCAATATATGCTGTAGTGGTGCAGGCAAAAGAACTCAAAATTACTCAGTGCTCATGAACACACACACACACACAAATCCACTTATGTAAATGGAAATTAAGATTTATTTCTCTTTCACCTGTTAGTCTAATTGACATCTTCTCAAGTTTGAAGATTTTTATAGAAAAATCCTAGTCAATGTCTGTGACACAGAACAGTGAAGAGATCACTGCAATGTATCATATTTGAATTTGAAATGTGACTTTGCTTTAATGCATAGCATGCATTACAGGAGAGAAATTACAGTATTTATAATTTACACTTCAAGCCCTGAAAATTGATAATGTTAACACTTAGAGTAACTGCATAAATATCTCACATAAGTCTGCAGCAAATTTCTTTTTTAAGTGAAATTGAAAATTATTTCTCAGTGGCAATTTTTTAACTCCTTGAAGTCTATATAGTCACAGGGAGCATAACTGAGTGACATCTTTTTCTTACATATAAGGATTCGCCACGTAACAGCTAATCTTTTTTTCTTATCTGCCTTATTAATCTGTTCACACTTATTTTTGGTGTTGGGATTTAATGGTGCTTTCTAAAATCTGTTGTTAGTAGTACTTTTCAGAAAGGTAATGACATAATCACGGTGCCTCTATCATCATATATAAATATAGCAGTTGCTACTGTTTTGTAAGAGTCTACACAATGTTTTCTTTTTCTTACATTGAAAATCCAAAACTTTGCTCTTAATATGCTTTAAAAAGGCTAAAATGAATTCTTGTCCTTTGAAGATCATCAACAGTTTCTTTAACTGAAAGGTACTAATCTCTTACTCAGGGTGGGTTTTTATCAGCCTTGTTTCACTTTTTTTTGATTTTGTGGAAGCCCTGTCACCAGGATGGCTATGAGGTTAGTAGATCTACTGCTGTGGATGGATCTCTTTAGCATTGTACTAGGAGGAAAGAACATCACCCCAGAAATTTTCCTGTAACTTCTGTTTTCTTTTTTCTCTACACTTTGGCAGAGGACTACATTTTACTGTACATTTCCAGAGATTCACCTGACAAAACACAACCATCTACACATGAGCCAGGCAGCTAGACTTCTTTTGAAGTCAGCAGAAAGAGACCCTTCAAACATTTGGTTCATCTCACCCCAAGGCAGGTATCTCAAATATAAATGTCTGAAAATAGACAAGATGAATCCTCTTCTCCTAAAGGCCTGAGTTCTCTCCAGGCAGAGGAAAAATAGTTCTGCTGGATCCTCCATGCAAGTTTTCACTGACTACATTGGTTTCTGAAACAACGTTCAAGAAAAATGCAGGATATTGCAGCCTTCTGTGCTAAAAATCATTTGTATGAAAGGGAAACAAGTGTGACCACATTTTTTCATTCAGTACTTTGAAAAGCTTTTCATTAGCTCCTATATAAATAGTGTATAATTATGTCAGTTGTATGACAGCTGAAAAAAATAGCATGCAGTTTTGGTAACACCTCAATCTTTTATTTCAATCTTTTGTGAAAAATGAGTTCTTCCAACCTCAGCCTTTCATGTCTTCTTATTTTGTATATTTCTGAAGGTTGCTGCTTACTCCATGACTTTTTATGATAGCAGTACCTATACAGTTGTAGGCATTGTTCGTGATTTGTCTGTGGTCAGACTCCTAGGTTACATATTTTTTAAACACAGATCTTATTTTAAATGCAAAACTTGACAGCAGTTAAGCAGCATGTAGCAAATGTTCTAACATTTACCCTCTCTGTCTGCTAACACAGTACTCCTTGCCACTGAGCACGCTATATAAAGACTTCTGTAAGGCTGAAAACTTGATCTTTCTCATGTTCTCTTCTAGTCTATAATCTGAGTAGCCTGCCCTAATGCTGTACAGTATTTGCATTTTATTTTGGAACTGGACATATGCCTCCAAATTCCTACTAATCACAAAGAAAGTCAAAGATAGTCCCGACAGAAAAAATTATCATAATCATAGCAGTACATTGTCATCAGTAATGAACAACAAGATGTAAAGGCCACAGCTCAGATTCAAGCCTTGTCAGGCTTTGGCAGAAATAGACTGAAAAAAAAAAATAAAATCACAGCCATCCCAAGAAATGATAATCAAATTTAAAAAAAGACACAGGAAAGTCAGTGTGATAAGCAAAATAAGAAATATTAACTAGGTAACAGACAACATAAGAAACAATTACATTATTTTTCTATGCGTACTCAGTTCCCCAGTGTGGACTATCCATGTACACAAATTTCATGGGAGATCAGAGCAGATACCTTCATTATCTTTTGAAGCCTATGACTTGTTAAGTCATTTTCTATGCAGACATCTCTTGAGAGAAAAGGCACAGCAATTGGACACAGTGCATCTGCGTAACCATTTCTTTTCTTCTTATTCACACGCCCATGATATTTTTAATTAACAATAATTCATAGTATATTGGAATATTCAGGGAACGTTTAAAACAAACTAAATTCTGCTGAACAGATTCAAATTCCCACCTTGCAGAACACTCCAAATGCCATCAAATCAATACTATACTATGAGCTGCTCTGGGAGATATTTTAAGAGATTAGGGTATTTTTATTAAAAGAATCAGGATGTGAAGTTACGTAAGTAGCTGGAGAGACCTTTTCCTTGTCTAAAGTCAGGGACAAGAATTGTAATTAACTGCAGCAGATAAAGATCTGAGGCATTTTGCTAAACATCTTTACGAAAGAAAGCTTTTCCTATCTTTATATAGTCAATCTTTGGCTTCTCTGTCGAAATTGCCAAGAGAGTGCCATCTAGAGTGCGTCTTTTTGCATGTTTAAAGTTACTCCTTAGGAACAGGAAAAAAATTGAATTAAATCTAAGTAAAAAGTATT
This sequence comes from Ceryle rudis, assembly GCA_033439905.1. Lineage (NCBI taxonomy): Eukaryota > Metazoa > Chordata > Aves > Coraciiformes > Cerylidae > Ceryle > Ceryle rudis. The sequence goes on along the minus strand of JAAGNO010003390.1, from coordinate 3,017 downwards.
GCAAATTTTAAAATAATACAAAAAAGTACCAGTGAACTCTTCTGCTATACAGCTTCTAAATGATTCCAGTAGAATGAAACCAGACTATTATCAGAAATTAACTCTGCAGGAGCTCTGTAAATTCTGTGGAAAATTCTGAAAAATATTAACACTGAGAAGTCAAAGTTTCCTTGCTTTTGGTTATACCTAGAAGTGACTCCACAGCACTAGAAGAAGAAAAAAGCCCAGATCAGCCAATGTGTTCTGATGTGACTGAAATCAGTCTGGCATGGGCACTTTTTTCTAATTTTGTGACACTTATTTATAGTTTTGCTTCTAATATTTATATAGCTTATCTATCTCCCAACTCTGTTTTGGGCCACATGGTGTAGCAGGAAGCATTTCATTGCACGAAGACATTGCACAACACTTTATATATACACCTTGATCTATGGCATATTCTTTCAAAACCAAATACAAGTAAGTTTTCTGGAAAAAAAGAACTATCAACAAAAGAGAGGAGCACCATGTTGACGAAAACATTCTTATTAGGCATATTAGTCAATGCTAAAGTGGTTTTGGCAGGAAGGACAATGTACTCCTTTAAAGTTTATTACTGTGCGCGTATATTTTGTTAAGAGAAGGCACTACTGTGGTAGATGCAAATATGCAATTCCTGCTTTAGAGAATGTACTGCTAAAAGCAATATAAACTAAGATTCTATCCAGACCACTGTTTTAACATGGTTGTTACAATAATAAAATTAACTATAATATTTTAATGTGTAACATTTCAATCTGATAGTCATTTGCTTTCTATCCTGCCTTTCACACAAAATACAAGATAAAGTCAGTGTCAGAAACTACACTTAAAGAAATGTATGTATGCACACTGATGTATAGATAATGCACACATCTGGGCTTGGTTTTTTGTCTTTAAATAACTTTGAAATCAACTTCATTTTTTTTTCAGCTGTGAGAAACCTCCATTAGAAACTGATATTTTTTCTCTGGCAACGGTCTCTTTAAATTCAACCACAACAGATAGCTGTAGCCTGCAAGCAGTTATTCAACACCTGCCTCCTGCTCTCCTTCACTTCCAGTAAAAGTTCCTGTTCTGCATTTCACTTGCTTCTGAGAACATAAAACAAATGCACACATACCTGTTGTTGTGACTCCTGGAATGGTTCGTGCAGCTAAAAATAGTTCATCTATTGGATCCACAAGATGTTTAATGTTAACTTTCCTGGCATTATAATAATTGCCATCAGCAGCCATCCCAGCACGCTCTATTGCTATCAGGTGATCAAATCTGGTTAGTGATGAGTGAAAAAAAAAACAAAGAGGAGTCAAATTTGTGATTCTCACATAGCAAGGTCTTCTGTGGGCTGCTTCTCCTGTTGTGCTTGGTTCTACTTTTTGATCATTCAGGATTCAAGGTAAAACTCGGCTACTGTTTTGTTATTTCTGAATGTAGTTCTCTACAGTTTATTTTCAAAAGTCAGTACAGTTTCTTTATAGCTTTAGTGCAACTCCCTCAAACCACATTTGCCACCACAAAATGGAGAAGTTCCTAAGGTCATCCTAACCAGCAATTCCTTGGGTCAGGCACCTGGCCTTGCTCTGTTTCATGCTAAAATACAGGGTATCTTGTAATACATTAGTCTCTGTGAGTGTTTTCAAAGAAAACAAAAAATTGGCAAATTAATGATCACCTAAATCCTCATTAGTGCAAATACAGTCTCTGCTTACAGTATATGGCTTGTCAAATGTTTGTTTCTAGTTAGGGAGTTTTTTTGGTTTGGGTCTTCAGATTTGGGGGATTTTTCTGTAAGTCTGTGGCTATTTAGACAGTTATGAAAGTAGACAGATGTACTGCAGATTTTAAGCAGAATTTTACTACTCATTTCTTCATTGTATGTTCAAATTACATTATGTTGTTTCTGTTTCTCCAATTGTACTGTCAAGAGATTATTAATTTTGCTGAATTACTTAACATTTTTGTGGGTGGGTATCTATAATGACTCTAGAGACTTCAAGCAGGTTAGCTGTCTGGTTTAAAGAAATACTTCAGCTTTTTGGGACTGTGCAATCAATTGTAATAGAAACTGGCTGTAATTATATTATGCATAGGTATAAAACACATTTTTTAAATGATACATAAAAAATGAAGATAGTATTATGCACACTATTATGGAATATAATTATAGCGTTGTGCAAAGAAATGGCAATTGAGTAAGTTGAAACAAATACCAGGTGAAAGATCTTTTTATTAAAGAGAACAAACTGAAGGCAACTACATTAAAGTGCTTTGCAAGGAAAGATCAAAAAAAAATGAGCAATGTATGCCTGCTTAAATGAAATGTAATTTGTCTGCTAAGTAATGAAATGTGTGTACAGCTACAAAGAATATTCTTTGGTGCACTAACCCTAATCACACACTTTGTATAACTCTGAATTTTTGCCCAACATTGTATAGCCAACAATGCATATGCAAACAGTTCAAATCAAGATTGAGAAGTGCATGCATACATCTATGGTTTTTGCTTTGGCTGCCTAAAGACAATATCACTTCCACACTATTACAAACACATGACATTTTATTAAATCAGACCTGTGTGTGTATATCTGTATCTATGAAATAACAGCTGAAGAGCTTTTAGAAATTTTTCAAAGGAAAAGAGCTATTGATATATGAAGTATTAACTCCTTTTCTTTTCACTCCAGAAATGCATAGTTGCACAGTAACATGGAATTTTGTATGCTATGTGTGCTCCTATAGCAATGTTTGACTTCAAAGTTTATTTTGTTCATTCTAAGTCTTAAGGATTCACTTGCAAACATTATATTAGGTCATGGACATTATTTTTATTAAAATTTTACAGTAGAGTATGACCCATTCTCAAAAACTTAATACACATACCTAGGTCTTCCAGGATTCCCATTCTCACACAAAAACATTAAAGCTGAATCATCACTTTCCCTTTGATAACTCAATAAAGGGATAGGTCTCTTTAGGATTCCTATAGGAAAACAAAC
>JAAGNO010003389.1:0-12723 GCA_033439905.1 Ceryle rudis | reverse complement strand
CTCAAAGAAGCTTGCATCAAATGATGCCAGCACCTTCCTACTTGCCTTTCTTGCTGATTTGCATCAAAATGCAGGCATCACACCGGCTGCACAAGCAACACTGGGCAGAGCACCGCCAGCCCATCCGCTCCTTGAAGTGCTGGAGAGACGGGTCTGCTGCTAAAATCACCGACCGTGCCGGTCGACAGCAATTCAGCTCATTTATGACCTGATGCTGAAGTCTGGCACAACTTGGAATTCACCCACTGAACAGCAAGAGAGCATTGCAGCTATACACCTGTGTATCTCTATGTAAACAGTACATAAACAAAAAATCATAGCAATGTTGTCTGCAAAACAATCTGAGCATTAACACACAGAAAAGAGTACTCAGCTTCCTCCTGGCATCTTAATAAAAGCGGTAAGCAACCAACTGCAAAGCACCGAAGCACAAGATAAGTATCTAGTGGCCGCCCTCCCCACAGTAGCCTGGCCTTCAAACACTCCCAAGCTACACTAAAAGGATGTCACCAGTTTATTAGATGCTGGCAAGAGTTAAGCAGAACAGCAATCTAGTTTGTCAAGAATAGCAGGTTAGAAGACCACATCAGAATAGTGAAACCAAAACATTAGAGCAGACTCTTATCAATTTCAGAATGGGCAACTATGAACTGCGAAACAGAAAGCGCAATCTGCGGTGTTCAGTGAGAAGCCAGCATGCAAACGACATGACAGGAGAGACTGAATCACACTCCTCCACTCTGCTCTGCCGTACACTATAAATCTTCATACTAGCAAGAAGCCTACACATTTTTTCCACCAAAAAAACCCCCAAAACCAATTATCAAAATCTTTGTATCTAAGAAAGGTGGTGAAGATTGTGTCACAGTGTGCCTGCAGAGCAGAAATGGATGCTACTAACAGATGTACCACGCGCTCCCACTGCGGTTGGGCAGTGCAGCCCGGCCAGCGGACCTGCTCTACCAGACAAACCCTCTGGCAGCGCTTTTATGCCGCTCACCTTCCCCATCACGCCAACCGAGCAGGGAGTGCCTGTGTGTAAGGAAGCATGGAAGCAGCAGCAGAATGGACAGCACACATCTGCCTTCTCATCGGGTGACCCACGCACAAAAAATACGTCGGCAATTTGTCTGAATTTGCATTCACGCTCACATGCAGCAAGGACAAGTCGTATCCAGCTCTATTTGCCACAGATTAGCCCAGTGTCCCCCACACTTCAATTCAGTCATACTCCTTATGTCATTCTGTTTTCTTGCCCATTATAAATGCTTCTGAATCCTGCAGCAGGAATGAATTAAACTTCAAGTTGTTCTTCTCCTTCCAAACTCCTATGGCATTAGCCTTAGTTGGTGAGCTGGCATCAACATGAAAAACAGTTCCTTTCCCTGTCTTCTTTTCTGAAATTAGTAGAATTTTCCATTTGCGATCAACTCAGGTTTTCCATCTTGGTCCAAAAAAGCCAAGGTTTTCCTCTGTCAATGTAGTATGACAGCATTTTGTATTTTTAATTGAGTCATTTCCTATGCACTTCCTTCAGTGAGTTTCTGACCAGCACTATCAAGGGTTCTCCTGTGTGATACTTCATAGATGGCTTTAAAAAGAAGGTTCAGGAACATGCAGAAATTAGGTTTTTAATTAAGAACTTCCTTTCTTTATACTGCTAGGAAGTAGGAAGGGAAAGGCACTTGTAACCTGGGTTTGTATAGAACACAAAGAGTTTATCCCATTCACTGTGTAAAGTATCTAAGGCAGAGAAGTTCAATGGACATGTTTTTCAGAGGGCTAAAATGGATCAGATGCAGTACTCATTTATTAAAGAGCTTTTTAGCTGGGCTTCTGGGGAAATGGAGGTTTATTAGGTTTTATTTTCCTGTCTATCCATCAAGTCCCTTCCAAGAATTTTCAGATATGGAAATGGAAAATTTAAATTCAAGTTGACTAAAAGGTATAATTCAGAAAAAGTTCTACGTCACTGCAAGTTTTGTAGCAATTAGCACTTAGGAAGAGAAATTAAAACAATTTTTAAAAGCTGCAGTGGGAGCTCAACAAGTTACCCTTTCTGTAGGGCACATCTTCATTAGTTGCAAGTACCAGTCAGGCAGACTTCATGGGCACAGCTGAATCAGCTCCTGTAGCTGCTGTCTCAGATCCTGCCAGTGTCTGCAGAATGTGGAAGGACACTCAAGGGGGTGGAAAAAGGATGTACAGGGAAGAAGTGAGGCACCATTACTACTGTTATACAGGTGAAGACCTCAAATGCTTAGATGTCGTGTGAAAGAAGATGGGCAAGCAAATCCAAGAGTTCACTGCTGCTTCTGCAAGGAGTGGTCTCATACTCTCCTATGCACTCCCTTCTCTCTAACTCCAACCCACCAGCTCCTGCTTCCCTCACTGCAGCAGCACCACCCCTGGTTTGATCCTCAGGGAACTACTTCAGCTCATTAACCAGCAAAGAAGTGCTCACTCTCTCGAACCAGGTTAGTTTTCTGTCAAGTAAGGATGCAGAAGGATAGAGAAAGAAACCAAAGGCTCAGATAAACACTGGAGCTGACAGAAGGCAAGTGCAGAAATGCACAGCCAAGAAGGAGTGAGGAGAAACCATTAGAGGGAAAAGAGATGATCCTTTTGAGCAGCAGCAAGCTGTTGAGCTGTATGATTGACTAAGCCATTTCCTGACTACTTTAGAAGTCCATTAAGGAGCAATGATTGACATTGTTTTATTTCAAGCATCTACCTGAGGCTTCTGAATTAGTCAGCTGGGAAGCAGGATCCTACCTCCTACATCTTCCTATTGACTGTACAGAAAGCCTAGGCTTATAACTCCAGTTAGACAGCATAAAAAGATCCACTGAGGTCAACATTTTTTAAAGGTACTTGGGCTTTAAGAGATTCAAACAAGCACCTCAGGACTTTTTAGAGATGCCCAAACAGATTCATATATTTTACCAAAGAGCAGGTGTTTTCAAATCCTCTTATTTTCAGATGCCTAAATCCCCTTGAGGAGTTAAGTATGTTCTCCAAGGTCAAATCTACGTCTGAGCAAAGAATAGAACCCGCATCTTTGAAGAAAAGTATCCTAAATATTGGACTGTATTCTCTGTGCAGCCTGCCTTGCTGTCACTTAGCCACTGTGTGAATATATAAAAGAAAATTCAGTTTTCCTTCCATTCAGTGAACTGAGTTTAGACAAATGGAAAACAAAGGAATGATAAAGTCCAGCTAACCCCCAAGTCTAAAATGTGAAAACATTAAACCTTACAGAACTCTTACAGACAATACATTGTCCCACTGCACTGCAATGTGAGTGAGAATCTCTCCCATTGCTTTTCCGTAGCTTCTGGACCAAGGGTCAAACACCTCATGTCAGACACTGTACCATTTTTGTAATCTACTATACATGTGCAATACAGCACTGCAAGTTTTGTGCTTTGGCTATCCAGCAATCTGCTGCTACCACTCCTTACAGTCCCTGACCCTCTCCCTACCCTCTACCCACCTCCTCAAAAAGAAGAAATAAACTACTGATATTTTTAGTATCAACTCTTGGGAAAGTGAGGTTTATAGTCTCATAGTTTGTCCCTCATCGCTTTTGAACCAGTTTGTCACATAGGAAAGCAGGATAGTAGTTTTAAAAATAATTAAGATCCCATCAGTTGCATGCAATTTTTTTTTTCTTCATAAAAATCAGGGGAGAATGACTTGGCATGATTGAAAAAGCAGGTAGAAGTTAACATTACATATTTGATGCAGATAACTCATCAGTCAGAAGATACCCCTCCTTGCCAGCACAGTATGTTTCCTCTTGAAAACAGATCATTGTGGCAAAAGTTAGGGGTTTTTTTTGGAACAAAGGACAAGTTCTTACAGAAGTTGGCTTCAACGGACAACTTCTGTGGGCAAGGCAAATTGCAAGGGTAGCCAGGACTGGCCTGAATAATCTGCTTAACTTGTATCTCTGAACTGATCTTGGGATGCTGAAGGATGATGGAAACTACAGGATTTTTCTACAAGTTTTTACCATACGTTCCACCATAACTCCTTGGGCTCCTTTCTTAGGGAAACCAGACCTATAGCTGTCATACTACAATGGAACAAAATCTACAGCATTACTAAGTCTTATCAGTTAATTAGAATTTTAGTAAGTTCACAATAAATAGTTGTCTGTGACATGAAAGCAAGACATCTCTCTTACCCTCAACATAAGACTCATCTGCAGTGAGTCAGTAATGGACAGCAGAGTCACATAAATACATGGCCTTTCAGTGAGCTTCAAGGGCAGCCCCTGCTAAGCTCTTTTGAGAAAAGTTGCCATTTACATCTTGCAAAGGAGAACTGAGCTCCAAACTACTCACAGAAAATATTAGTAGAAATGCTTTACTGAAGTTTTTTGTTTCCCCCAATATCCCATATATACCAAGAGACTTACAAAGAAACATAACCACCACCACAAAAAAAAAAGAAGCCTGGCCTGTTTATAGGGTCAGAAACTTAATCAGGTTTTCATCAGGTTCTCACATGCTCGCATATTAAGTATGTACCATGAATAAAAGCTGTGAATCTTAACTCCTAAATAATTAATTTTTCTAATTTTGTATTCAGTGTGTGTCTCCAGGACATGTAAAGACAATCCCATAAACTGCCTTTGTTCTTAGTTATAAATTAGTTTTTAGATCTGCATCAAGTAAGGGCAATATCTCACCATGTGCCCCGCTTTACCCTTTACCCTAAAGAATTTGTTGTGGCCAACCTGAATTAAATTATGCAATCAGAGGTTGTTAAACTTGCAAGCATTTTTACAAAGAGTAACTTTTGCATCATGCTATCAACGTAAAACATGACAGACATTTCCTTGCTCAAAGTTCGCATTAGCAAAGTTGTTTATCAATAACATGGTGAGAATAGCAAATAATATTCTGAATAAACCAGAGTAAAAATCTCTCACCATTCCTATACACGGAGAAAGTTTTTAGGAATCAGAAGCAAAAATTAACCTGTACTTGCAATTACAATGAGCCAAACTCTGAGCAGCATATATATTCTTCTTTGAACAGCCATGCTTATGTGGGGTAGAAAGGTTGGAGTAAAAGAAATAAATTATCTAAACCAATGAGAAAGTACATCAGTGAGAAGTTTGACATCTGATCATATGAGATATTTAGGTTTCTTCCTGTACTCCTGGAATTCACATGTTGCTGAGGCTGTCTTAATTTCTCAAATGCTATTTTCTTTATTCTGAACACTGTACTGCAGGGACCTCTGGCTGGCAAGTATAGGAATGGACAGGCCTCCCTTCCAGCATGTCAAGATCATTCCTTAATTAGCTGGTGGACACAATTTGATTGGAGAGACACAAAAGACTGGCTCTTTGTCAGGAACTAAATGACTTGTTCCTTGTCATACTAAGTCAGGATAAGAACCCCTAGTCCCTAACACAGCACTGACCAGTTTTACAGCAAAGGCCTGTGTGTAGATACATCTTCTTAGACAACATCTCCCTGAAACTGTGATGGCTGTCTCACATGGACTCGGGACACACTTGGGAATAAACACGGGCCAGCAAGCCAAAAGCATAGTCTTACAGTCATGGTAACAGCACTTTGCACCTTGAAAGACTCCTGAAGAGATTTGAAAACAAGCAAAAAACCAAACCACCCACTTTTCTTCACTTAGTCTTGCCCAATACATCCAGGTACACATATTCCAGAGACTTTCTCTTTTCTCTTGATATCTGTCCATAACTTAAGTGTTGTGCAGGTGAGCTATTTAATGTTCAGATCTAGTTGAGTATTCCCATGCATTTTATTTTTCTTATGTTAAAAAACCAAAAAGCACAATGTTTAATTTAGTCAGACTTTGTTGGGTTTTTTTGGCCCACTTTTGAATCTGTTTGAGTTTAGGGCTGATGCTAATTCTCCACAACATCCAGTTGTTTATTCCACAGCAGATCACCCGGATAGACAGAGATGCCAGCAGATGACTGAGCTCTGCGGTTGAGCACATTGGCTGGAGTAAAATGCGAGGGCAGGCTGCCCTCTGCGGGCTGTGATCTAGCACTGGGAGGAATTGTGTCGTAACAGCTCATAGAAACTGATTAATGCTGGTACAAGATTTCTATGTCTGAACACAGGATTTCGATGTATGCTGTACATGTAATGCCAGATAGAACAACTGGCTTTCTGCTGCCTGGTTGTTAGTGCTGGAGAGGCAGAAGGAGACTCAGGGTGCACGTGGCTGATGCGGCAGTCAAGCACCCCAGGTACAAATAAGAGCTGAATATGATACCACCTGGGAATTCCCAGGAGACGCAGACAGAGACTGGGAATAACAGCTTCTGAGCATAAAACCAGAGAAACTAAATAGGTGGAAATACTTCACTTGGCACGGGAGCTGCCAGTCAGGAATCAAGGACAGTGCAGTACAGCACCACTCCAAGATCTAATCAGGAACAGGTTCCCTTATATTGGGCATATTACAGGTCTGCTTACTTTAGCATTTCACAGCATGCAGACTGAATGTCAAACTAGTCCAAAGCAGCCTGAGGCAAAAGAACAGGGATGAGCAACAGAAACATTTCTGGATGACCCTGGGTCTACTACAGAATTCATTTTCTTTGCTTGTTGTCAGTAGTGCCTCCAGCTCAGTTCCTTAAAGGCTTCATCCAAGTGCAGACGCTCATTCCTACAGGGCTGATGACTCAGAAAGAATTACAAAGGAGCAAGTTGTACATACTTTTTCTGGAAATGTTGTTTAGCACAGAGTACAGCTTCTGAGCATGAAATTTTAACTGGAACTATTCAGATGGCTCCCTCTACACTCACAGGTAAAATAATGCAATGGTGATGTACATGGTCACTCTCACCTCTTTAGGAACCACAAAAAAATTCAGTCAGTTGTCATGAAGGGACAGTCTTTGAATACAAGACCCTTCCTTGAGGGCTTAGTTGTTGCAAAGATGCAAATACCATGTGGGATGTGATAGCCACAGGGGTAAGTCAATGTCTTCATAAACTCAAACCAGTCCTGTAGCTTAAATAACATCATTTAAGAACTAAGTGGGACACTTGAACTGCTAAGATGATGGGCTGTCATGTGTAGCAACCAAAGCGTTTATAAACCAAGTAACAGGCAGTAGTTAAGCCCAGAGGTAACATTACTAGTTGGTATACTAACTCATTCTGCACGGGATACATAGGGTTACCTCTTTCCCCAAAGAACAGCCGGGAGGGATTCTCTCGGACCTCGCTGCTTTGCGTCCACAGATGAAAACAGGTCATCTGCGCCCTCTTCTGGTGAGAGGCCCTTCCTACCAAGAGGCCATGAACAAGAGTTACAGGCCACCCTCCTGGCGTAACAAAAAAAATGAGAATATCTCTGGACTTTTGTCATGGAACTGTGTGGATAGTGAACACGCAAGAGCGGTGTGACCCTAGCAGTGGGGCCTTTCTGCATAGCTGTGCTATCAATAAGTTAAAACTAATCATGAAGCCACTACGCAGTACCTTGCAACATAAATATTATAGGTACTTTCTTCAAAATTAAGACATTTTACAAGGCCAAAATTTAATACCAGACTCCATGAAAGATTTCAATTATGCCTCGGGACAAAGATAACTGAATTGAAGCTCCAACAAAAAACTGCTTTTAATTGTAGACTAATGTGAAAGAGAGACCTGCTGAAAGATTCTATACTTGCACAGTAGTAGTATGCGTGAGCTGTTTTGCATAACTCATATTGACTATTTAGATCAGCTTTTGCTTACTATTAAACAGATTACCTGATGACATTTTTTGGGGATGAGGAGATTATAGCCCTAAATCCAAAGATGTAAGTAACAAGGACATCTTATTATACATTAGAAAGCAATGCAGTCAGAGCTGATTTGAAAATCACTCAGAAATCTCTCGGTGGGCTCAAGGCTAAGCACCTAAATTCTCTGAGAAATGCATGCAGATTCTGGTTGATATACATCCCTCTCTGCAAGTATGTAGATGAGTGATTGAGGGAACCAATTTATAAAGCAGCTGGGCTGCTCAATTATATTTTATTTCAATATTCTGTGGGCAAAATCCTGTCTATTTATACCACATTCATACTCTTGCAGTCATTACAGTTGCAATATAACATAAACCCATAAGTTTATCCTTAATCTCTTAGCTTCTGGTTCCATTACCAGGTTCCTGCTAACCTGCAGACTTCAGTGAAACTGGCCAAGCTCTAACTAATCATATTTGAGAGTATTTTATCTGGTTTCAATAATTTATGATATGCTAACACTTGCAGGCACTGTATGGCAGAACATTATTTATATGTTTACTTACAGAGGAAAGTTTGTATTACAACACTTCCAGTGCAATAGAAACATTTGAGGAAAACATGATGTGTTTGGAAAATAAATGTCTCATTTCAGTGACAGCTTGTACTTGCGATGTTCGTGTGGTCTCCTTTACAACACCAATGACATAAGCTAGAGCAAGGTAGTACAGGCAGCATAACTAAGGTATGAACATAAGAAATCACCCAGTGGGCATGCGTATTTGTCCATCCAGGCCAGTATTGTTTCTTCCACAGCAGCAATGAGTGATGGTGTAAAAAGACACTTGCAGATCTGACAGGTAAGCAAATAGACAATAGATTAATGCCTAGGAAGTTTGTAACCCATCAGAAGACAAATTATTGTCTCTACAGAAAGAGCAGATGTACAGCTGTGGGGCAAGATGCACAGACCAGGAAATGCCTGAAAATGGGATTTAAAGGAGTAAGTGTATGAGCTGATTACATGGTGCTACTAATGAATCGGCAAGGAGGAAGGTGTTGCAAACAGCTGAGAGCACAGACAAACAGAAAAAACATGATGGAAAACGACAGCGAACAGAAGCATGTATAATACTGCATATAAGACACTGATTAAACTGGGAGAAGTGTAGTTTGGATCTCAAGCCTGCTGTATGTTGTTTGGTATCCAATGCACAGAACGCTTGTTTTCTGTAATAAAACCCAGAATCAGAAAGGTATGAATTTAAACATCTCTTTAGCACTCCTCAAAAGCAGAGATCATGCTGAGGTGCTAATACATCATTCTTTATTTCATCCAAGTAGTCACTAAAAACATAGATTTCAAACTGATTATTATAAACACAAACATTCCTGCACAGAATATAAACAGATATTATGCATATCTCTGCTAGCATATTTGCAGTCTGGGGTACAGAAATGTACCTTCCAAACCCTCAGTCTCTCTAAAGCAAAAGTCCAGACTGCAGGAAGTTCTTCTGTAATGCAAACACATCCATTAGAGACTGGCCTGGTGCCATCAATCTAAATAGCAGAGATTTTCAGATAGACAGGCTGGCACATTATCTCACTGTCTCACTCCATTTGAATTGATTTAATCTAGATAATTTCATTAATTTGTAAGAAGGAGAAAAGTTAGTTCCCAAAAGCTCTATCAATTAAAACAGCCTCACTTTCAAGCTGTGTCTTAAATCAGATTCAAGCAAAACACTCACTGCATGTGCTACTGCAAAATAAAAAAAAAAAATACTTTGCCAAAAAAACCCCACCCCAAACCCAGTAGAGCTCTGCTCTCAAGAGTATTAAAATAAGTAGTAATACCTGTGTTTATTTCAGTGGAAATAACATCAAGCATGAGCAGCTGAAGATGTATTGTTAAATATGACATGACATTGGTAGCCTGTCCATAACTGAGTCATCTCCAATTGAGTCATCTCCAATCAGAACAAGAAGTATCCAGAAAGAATGTAACCTCAGCTGAGGTAATTTCTTTTGCACTGACTCGTGAAATACTTTTTTCCATTAGTTTCCAGTGATTTGCATTGCTGCTGATCTGCCAGTATTTATCTAATATTCCTGGCAGTGAGAAATGCCTCCATATAGTCAAAAAATTTGAGGGCACTTTATAGAGCATAAAAAGCCCCGTAACTACAGTTTGCAACACATATATGCACCACGGAGTAGATTCTGCAGTATGGCTACAAATTCAAGCTCAGTATATTGGTAAGTAAATGCCAGGTTATTTGCAGAGGCTCAATTTGTTTAATAGGCTTAGGGATTATCATATAATTGTGATACTTTCTTTCCTTAAGTGCAAGGAATTCCCTATAGAGGAGTCCTAGTAAGAAGTCACTTTTACAGCCAAAACCTGAATTCCAACCACAATGAAATGTTCTGGTTGAAAAAAATGTTTTATATACATCAGGCACTCTTAGAATAATGAAGCATTAGAAAAGCTTTACCTCACCATCTGTGAAAAGGTGACTTATGATTTCATAAATTATTAAATATGCTTAGAAATACTCTCATCGTTATAAAACTGTCTCCTTTTATATCTTCATGATACCTTATTCATTCTTTATTCATTCTTCTGCTCAGAGCTGGGGAGGCCCAGGCACACCCAAAAGACATTTTTGCAAAAACAAATGGATTGCAAAGAGCGTTTTAAATTACCATGTTCTCTTAGACATCTTAATCAAGAACGTGCCTTAAATCCACATTTTCTTCAGAAACGATGCAGGCTCCAAACCAGTATCTACGGTGAGAGAATGGGAAGGTCCCCGTCAGCAAAGTAACTACCCTGACATTGATAGGAGAAAAGATCTACCACTACTCATCCCACTTACTGACAACATGTTTGCATTCAAACCTACAATTCATCATTTGTTTTTCTTTTTTTTTTTAACAAAAGAAATACAAACCTGCAATACATACCATATAAACAGGCTGGATTTACCTCCTGAATTGTACTTATAAATTACTAATATAAAAAAAATAAATCTAAGTACTTACATATAAAATATACATTAACGTTAATAATAACCTGGGTGTATTGCAAGACTACAGTAGACACCAGTTAAATCAAACTGAGGAAGGGTTTGCTCCTAAAGAATATTTTAGAAGTCTTATAGAACTTTTTATGTTAAAACATAGAAGATAGGCACCTTCCAAAACTCCATCCAGTTAATAACTCCCTAAACTCAGAGGTAGTACATATGTTTCATCGTGTGCCTACCCATATAGAGAATTTACATTTCCTAAGAACATAGGAAATGTAAATATAACTTGAATGAAATATATGTATATGAAATGTAACTTGATGAACCCACAATAAGTAGATTTAAAAAAAACCCACCATAATTACCTCTTAAATTTATGTTATTTGATATGTCTGCATTTTGAGAAGGAAACAGCTAGCTCTGCTCCTTAGCCGCTTCAGCAAAGGTGTCCATACACAACTAGTATTGACTTCCATACTTGGGTTGTAGCTCCACATGCCTGCAAGGCATAGAGGTGATAACAATCAGTACAGCAGAATCATTAGTAAGACTTTATCACAAGATCAAGCATAGTAAGACTTCCTAGATGACACAATTTAAAATACAGCACTTAAATAGTAGTTTTGTCCTATGTTTTGATTGGTATCTCTCTGCTTGCTCCTAGAATATAAGAAGTTGTGTTCATTCATCTCCCAAAAACAATGAGAAATTTTTTCTCCATTTGGTTCTACGAGTTCTTGTACCTTTTCCATACTGGGGTGTCATCTTCCTAACATTTCACTCTGCTCCTCCAGTGCTAAATCAATTCTGTTCCCCTACCTCCATTTGCCCAGCGCCCACACACTATCCATGAACTGTAGCTGTTCCCAGATCATCACACCACCCGCTGGCTACATCTGTAACCTTTGCTCACCCCATTTTACCCCTGCTTTTCCTGGGGCACGGGAAAATGTCAGGGATGATCTTTTTCTCTGAAGTACTTGGCTTGGAGGTGAAATAGGGCCCTTCTTCTCTCCTTCAAAGCTCTGAGGAAAAACACCAGTCGTGAAACAGGTGACATGCATGCTTCTACAGGCTCTCTCATGCAGTGGTACACCACAAGCCCCAGAAAGTCCACAGTCAGCCAGGACCACACCACCAGCCTCTTACCTAGCAGAAAAAAAAAAAAAAAAAAAAGACACTGACTTTCTGAACTTACTGCCCTTACACTGTTTTGTGCAAAGCCAAACATTTCAATGTTTCCCTGAGGACCTCACAGTCCCTGCAGATGGTGTCAGATCCCAACTGTGCCAGCAGACAGCAAGCCGGGCCTTCAGCCACACTCCTTATCTGCTCCATGCTGCGGGTGCAGGTGGTGGTCTCCCAGCGCTCATGAAGGAGAGCGGCACATTTAGACCCAGAGACCTTCGTAGAAGGCTGATGGCAGTCCTCCGGCCACGGAGACCGCGATGGTGGGCGCCCCTTCCCCCTCGCCCCCCGTCTGGGAGTTGCCCGCAGTGGCAGGGGGCTGGCCCGGGGCACCCTGAAAACGCTGCCCTCTCCCAGCCCTGGCGTGGCTCTGTCCCGTATTGCCCGCACCCTGGGCGCCAGCAGCGGGTCTCTGCCCTGGGCAGGCACGGCACAAGCGGCCCGGTTCGATCGCCAGTGCCAGGAACACGGCCAGCGACCTCCTCGCCCGGGCGCGAGGGCGGCGCTCTGGGCTGCCCAGACCCACGGGCCCCGAGCCACGCCGCCCCGGGGGGAGAGGCGCGCAGCCGAGCGGGGCGGGCCAGGCCAGGCCGCCCGGCCGGGCCTCCCCGTAGCGCGGCTAGCTGCGTTCAGGGGGTGGCGGCCCCTGCAGGCCACGCCGGGGCCGACACCCCGAGCCTCGGCAGCCGCCGCCGCAGCCCAGCGGTGTCAGTGCCACGGTGTCCGCCGGGGAGTGAGAGGTAG
>JAAGNO010003387.1:7456-23114 GCA_033439905.1 Ceryle rudis | reverse complement strand
GAGACAGCAGTGAGGAGGCAGAGAGGATACGGGGGGGACTGGATCTTTCAAGATCTGAAGAAGCCTTGAAGAGGAACGGTCATTAATAAATTTATATTTCTTTTTTCCCCTAATATTAACTTTTCTTGCTGCATTCTCAAGTGAGCATGTAGCTAAGCGTTCACATATAATCCCCATGAATTCTATATACAAGAAATTATCTACATTTAATTTAGAAATTTTTAGGATGTTGTTAAAGTTGTGTGCCAGTTTCAGAGTGGGAAACCCTGAAAAAGTACCCTGAGAACCAATTGCAAGTAATCTGTTCTCTAGGGATAGAGGTTCTTGGTTTGACCCCAGTTTTTGAGGAACTAGCTCTGCCAACAAATGAAAAATGGCCATGCACATACTGAAGTTTCTCTGTTTCATCTCAACTTGCACTTTTCCTCAGAATGAATATAAGTCTGACCTTGAGATGTACTTCAAATAGTGTGCAGTTCCAGTCCACATTTATAAAGCTTTATTTGCAAGCCTAATACCATTCCTTAGCAACAAACCTATTTTCCCAATATTAAAAATAGGAAAGGACTAAATGCCTGTTAAAATGACTTATAGCTTAGCAAACAAAAATATTTTTAAATACTTGATTTCACTGCCAGCTGTTCTGCCCTGGCTTAGAATGTTAGTGCAACTTGATTTAAGAATAAACTTTAGTGCCATGAGCAAATGTTTTTGAAAAAAATCCACAAAGTTAGCATTTATGGTAACCAGCTTGCTCTGCAGATGCTAGTTGGCCATCACTGAAGACCTCGGTGAAATTTCAAGCCTGGACATGTAATTTGGTTCTACAGTAGAGAGAGGATGAAAAGATGAGTCTTCTAAAACTGGGGCTTTAGAGAATGCCTTGCAAATCTACTAAGAGGAGGATGTCGTTTGGGAACCATCAAACTGTGCACATACACAGAAATTCAAATGTATTTTGAGAACCTTAATTTCCTTCATTCCAATGGGTCTTCACTTTAATAGGTAGGAAACTTCTCAATAAAGACAAGATTGTGTAAAGGCTGAGACTACTCTGTGTAGTCTTTAATTTTTTGTATCTGGATCTCTGAGTGGTTTTGGATCCTTCCATTCCCACCCCATAACATAGATCCATACCATCTATTAAGTTCAACAGAAGTTAAGAATCTAAATAACTTTGACATTCTGGCCTTACATGTATCAAAAATATAGAACACATAAAGCAGAAATTCACAGATATACACACAGAATTATAGAAGTATTGTCTGTAAAGGACCCCTGATAAGTTATCTAGAACAAGCTGCTTCAGGTCAGTCTGTGAAAAACACCAGATTGGAGGGTTTTGAGACTTGGCTACACAAAGCCATGACAGACCCAAGAATGGAATTTCCACAGCCCAGTGTGCAACTCATTCTAGAGCTGCACTCCCTCCCCTTTTACTAACATCCAACCTCCCAAACTGCAATGTGTGGTCAATGTCCCTTGTAATTCTGCCTGCCACTTCTTGGAAGAGTCCAGCTCTATTACCTTTAAAACATTTCCTAAGTTGCTCTTGGCCACCATAAAGCTGTCCCTTAGCTTCCTACTTGCCAGATTAAAAACAAGCCCAGCTCCCTCAAACTGTTCTTATAAGTAATATTCTCTAGGCCACTCAAGAAAAATCTAACTTTCTTCCAAAGTATCTAATACAAATTAGAATCTGTATGAAAAGAGGTATTTCTGCAAAGAAGTAGTTCAGGTTTCCACTTCTTATTTGTATTTTCAGAAATATTGTTTGAGCACAATGAGCATCTGAATATTTATTATCAGCATTCAGATGGTGTTTACCTTAAGTAATTATTTAGGCAGGTACTGGTTGATAAAGGAAAAAGTTAATCTATACCTGTAGCTTGACAATAAAAGGCAACCGAAAAAAAAAAAGATGAAACTAAAATTTTCACTAAATCCAGATACTCACAACTGAGCAGGGTTATCAGTATCAGCAAGTGGGAGGGGTGGAGAGAATTCCAAAGCCTGTTTTGGGCCCAAGACAGCTTTCAGAAGCCCTACTCCTCACAATCTGTAGAAACACTTCAGATCCACAATAATTATGAGACATGAGCAAAAGAGCCACTTTCATGAGGATTCAACAAACAACATAAAGAGTGAGCTTTAAGAATGCAATAGTAAGTTTTGGGCAACAGCCCCCCCAGACATAATAACATAAGTCTGCTACACAAGCAGAACTGCAGTGTAAAATCTCTTCTCCCTTTCTGTCATTCTGTTTGCCATGTAAACAAACATTAATTTTTTTTTCCTTTTTACTTAATTGTGTACATAACCTCCTGTTTTGTAATTTAATCTCATCTAGTGAGCAAAAAACATTGAGGTTGCAGAGATCAGCACTCAAAATTTAAAGTGACCTAGGTAAATGCCCTTGTAAATGATCAAAACGTTTATTTTACTGAGCCAGTATGAAGTGCTTTAAACTAGAAATGATAGGGAGGGAACCACCAGCAGCCCTGGGAGGCAGTGATGGGCAGAGTTTGCAAGCAAAGAGCCTAGGATGATGTAAGTGAAAGGGAACACATAATCAGAACAGAGCTTCTGTGGAGTTACCCAAAACATTTGCATGTAAGCAAGGAAGTGCCCATAGGGCACCATTATGGGAAAACCTCCAGACCCTTTTCAGTAAACCAGCAGCTTGGGTGTGTCTCTGAAGTACTTGTACACCAGTGTATGCTGCCTGGAGAATAAACACAAGGAATTAGAGATCTGTGTGCTATTACAGACATGGTGGCTCGACTCACATGCCCAGAGTGCTGTAATGGTGAGATAAAGGTTCTAGGATGGATAGGTTTGGAAGGTGATGCAAGAGGGTTGCCCTTTATGTGAGAGGGCAACAGGAGTGCGTAGAGCTCTGGCTGGGGATGGGTAACCCAACCGAGAGCTTATGGGTTAGGATTAAAAAGCAAACAAATATGTATGATATTGCACTGGGTGTCTACTGTAGGCTATCTGATCAGGAAGAAGTAGATGAGGACTTGTACAGGCAGCTAGAAGTAGCCTTACAGTCATAGGCCCTGGTCATCATGGGGAACTTCAACCACACTAATATCTGATGGAGGGACAGCTACAGCAATGCATAAGCAATTGAGGTTCCTGGAGATCACCTATGACAACTTACTACACTAAGTGGTGGAGAAACCAACGAGGAGTGGGACTCTGCTGGACCTCATACAAGAAAAAGCTTGTTAGGATATGCAAAGGCTGAAGTGACCCTGAGCTGGTGGGAGGGAGTAGGTCAAAAAAGCAGGACTACAACCCTGGACTTCAGCAGGGCAGGCTTTAGTCACTTCCAAGATCTGCTTGAAAGGGTCACATGGGGTAAGGCCCTAGGGGGAAAAGAGGACCAGAAAAGCTGAGTAGTATTCAAGGATCACTTTCTTCAAATGCAAGAACAGTTTATCCCAATGAGCAGGAAGTCAAGAAAAAAGGCCAGGAGGCCTGTGTGGATGAACAAAGACCTCTTGGCAAAACTCAAAAACCACAAAGAGTAAGTATGTAGAAAGTGGAAGCAGGGACAGAAAACCTGAAAGGAATACAGAGACGCTATCTGAGCATGCAGAGATACAGTTAAGAATGCCAAGGACCACCTGGAGTTGAATCTGGTGAGGAATGTCAAGGACAAGAAGGGTTTCTATAAGTACTTAAGTAGCAAAAGGAAGACTAGGAAAACAGTGGGCCTGCTGCTGAATGGAGCAGTGTTTCTTGGTAATAAAGGTCGTTGGAAAAGGCTAAGGTACTGAGTGATGCCTTCATCTCAGTCTTTACTAATAAGACCAGCTTTCAGAAATCTAAACCCCTGGAGACTAAGGAAAGTCTAAAGCAAGGAAGACTCCCCCTTGGTGGAAGAGGATCAGGTTAGAGAATACTTAAGCAAACTGGATATACTGAAGTCCATCAGCCTTGATAGGATGCACACACAAGTGCTGAGGGAATTGACTGAAGTCACTGTGAGGATACTTTACTATCTTTGAATGGTCAATGCATTTGGGAGAGTTATCTGAAGACTAGAGGAAAGTAAGTGTCATTGCTATCTTCAAAAAGCGCAGAAAGGAGGAGTCAGGAACCAACTCCGACCTCAAAAATTTTTTGATTACATCATATTCTGAATCCAGCTTGAGTAGGGGATGGTAAATAAAACAGAGCTCTGTAGCTTTCAGTGATCCTGAATGGATCAGAATCCTCACAGAAATGGTATATAGATTCAGAAACAAAAGTTAAGTTGAAAACTTGCTTTGAAGGTGACAAAAGTGCGAGCACAAGATGTTTCAGATGAATCACTTTTGCACTCAGGCTTGCAGTGCATTAGGAAAATATTTTTGTTGCAGCATCTTTGAAGCATTTTTCTTTTCATTCTCTTCCAGCGCAAAGTTCTTGTTTGCAAATGCTGACTCTTCTACAGATCACCCCTAAAAATCATTATCTTTAACCTATTTCCATCTTGATTTTTTTCATCTTGTTTCAACAATTTCTCTCCAGTCTTTGTGTACCCCTCCAGTTTGAAATAACCTTCCCATTTGCTCACTTTGTACCACATAAAAGAAACAGCAGAGGTTCAGTTTTTCTCTAGGTATATATATCTCTCTATATATATTTTTTTTCTAGGTATACAAAGCATTTTTGTGAAATACGGCATGCCCAAAGCATGTATGTAGTCAAAGTTAAGATATGCTATCATTTAAGGTGATTTTAGCTACCCAGTTCTAAGAAGCCAAACTTCTGCACATGTAGATTCGGAGTTTCCAAAAATTATGTCAATTTTTTTTTGCAGGGACAAGAAGGCACATTTTCCTGTCAAAAAAAGGCTACAGCACTCTGACCAAATTTCAGCTCCTTGCTCCAAAGCATGGACAGTACACAGTAAGTCAAAGAAAAGGTTGCCAGAGTTGTTTTAACATTGCAACACAAAGTATTTTCTCCAGCGTTTCTTGGAAATGGCAAAACCATCTTGGCTGAAACTTCCTGGAAAAAAATTGAGCCCGATATCATAGAATGGTCAAATTTATCCGAAAAGCTTAATATTTAGCCAAGTTGCACATAAGCTAAGATGAAGAAATTGTAACAAGGAGGTTTGATAAATCTCAGTAATAGTCAATGATGCCAATACCAGCAAAACACAGTCCCATATGAAGGCCTGGGAACTAGTGATCACCAATAACACTGAGTAACTCAGCCAAGACACCAAGTTGAGCAGTAATGGGAAAAACATGAAGCCTTAAATTTGAAACATGTCAGAGAGCTGGTCAGTTTTAAGCACCTTTCCTGTCCTTGCACTGCTCTATATAATGCTTTATCTGCACTCCTATATATACATAGAGGTACACATATATTAGACAATATTTATTTCCAATACATGCAGGTATTTAATTCCTGATGCACCTATCAGTAAACTGAGTTGAATTAAGAAAAAAAAATCCAGACTCAACAATCATGAGATGTGAGTTAACATAGCAGTAGTACAGTTGCTGATGTTTCAATTTGTAATTATGGGGGATTATTCAATACCAATATATTAAAAACTTTGCCAAAGTTATATGGCACTAGACTAACAAGCAATTCCTAACTTTATGGTTTATTTGAAAAGGAAAAAATTGAAATAATAATAATAATAAAAAATAAAAAACCACCATGCAAGTGATGCATCAGGTCATTAATTCTTCATAATTAACAGTGAAATTACAATGAAGAAAAACATGTGTTTTATTTTAAAAAGAAAACCACAAAATACCTTTTTGGGAATAGTAAACTGTGAAAACCTGGGCTAAATAATTTTATGGGTTACTGTGATATAGGCTTCCCAGGCAATCATACCTCATCTAAATTCCTCAATTCATGATGAATAAGACTATTAATATGAACTTAATTAACACTAATGTAATATCATGAATCAAGAATTAATCATTAGTTTCTATTATTTTGTTTTATATAAATCATTGGTAATTTAATGTATACTTTAGGGCCTGAGCCATCAACAGCTGAGTATATGATTTCTGCTCCCCCCAAAACAAAGTCTACACCTACATTTCATGGCTTAGGCTCTGAGAGAATGATTGAATGGAAGTATATGCTTTTGATATGCAAGAGGCCAGCTTACTAGACCTAATGGTTCTTTCTAGACTGGAACGGTCTAGTTCCTTCTGGACTGGAACATCTCTCTTACAGGGAATGGCTGAGACCTTGGTCTATTTAGCCTGCAGAAGAGAAAACTGAGAGGGGATCTTATCAATGTTTATAAATATCTAAGGTGAGCATTAAGAGAATGAGGCCAACATCTTTTCAGTGGTGCCCAGTGGTAGGACAAGGGGGAATAGACACAAACTGGAACACAGGAAGTTCCACTTAAACATAAAGAGAAGCTTCTTTACTGTAAGGGTGTCAGAGCACATGCAGACTGTCCAGAGAGGTTGTGGAGTCTCCTTCTCTGGAGACTTTCAAAACTTGCCTATACACAAACCTGTGAAACCTGATCTGGTGAGCCTGCTTTGGCAGGGGAGTGGACTGAGTGATGTCTATAAGTCCCTTCCAAACCCTAGCATTCTGAGGTTCTGTGATTCTAGCCGCTGGTTCTATTCCATTAGCGATTTAATGGGGAGAGAGCACAAAATTCACCCTCAGTAAGTTTGGAGATGACACCAAGTTGGGCATATTGGGGAAGGTTGATCTGCCTGAGGGTAGGGAGGCTCTACAGAGGGATCTAGACAGGTTGGATTTATGGGCTGAGTTCAGTGGTATGAGGTTCAACAAGGCCAAAGGCTGAGTAATGCTCTTTGGCCACAACAATTCCATGCAACACTACAGGCTTGGGGAAGACTGTCTGGAAAGATGCCCAACAGAAAGAGACCTGGGGCTGTTGGTCGATAGCCGGCTGAATATGAGCCAGCAGTGTGCCTAAGTGGCCAAGAAGCCAACAGCATCCCAGCTTGTATCAGAAGTAGCGTGGCCATCAGGACTAGGGAAGTGAACAGAATAGTTTGCTCCAGTTCCCCTTGCTCTTCCATGCTAAGCAAACCTTGTTCCCCGAGCTTCTCCATGTACATCACGCTCAAAATCCTGGTGAACATCTACTAGATTTTATTCAGATTGTCAATGTCTTTCTCATACTGGTGGCCCAAAAGTGGGCACAGTATATTCCAAATGTGGCCTCAGGACTGCTGAATATAGGGGAATAATCACACCCCAGCCTGCTGGCTACATTCTTGTTAACACACTCAAATATGAAATTAGTCTTCACAGCTGAAAAGGGACATTGGCAAGCCACATTCCGCCATTTTCCACTGCTGTCTGGTGCACACACTATGATGTAAGAACAGGCCATGAGCAAATAGTTATCTAGCTTAGACCCAAATTTTGTCAAAATGAGAGAAAATAAGAATTCACCTGCTTATCTTGCTCTGGAAAAGTTGATTTATCAGACTTCTTGGTGCAGCACAATATAACACTGCTGGATAAGGAGGAATTCCCCTCCTTGTGTATACAATACCCTAATGGTTAGGTGACTCATGCACATGTGTTTTGGAGACAGGTTCATCTCTCTCATGTGTATAAGGGTTTTAACTTGCTCACCTTGGAAAGAAAACACCTCATCTCTTGCCTGTCCCAAGCTAGGACCCTAACAAAGGGACAAGCATTAAATAATTTGCTTTAAATTATATTTTTGATGAAGTAGGAAATTAAATGAATAGCTCATACTAGATAATCTCTGATCCCTAGTCTGTAGTTGTTCTCATTTTCTCAATCAAATGAAAATATAATTGAACAGTGACATATCTCCACCAGAACTTGCGATGTGAGAGGTTACAAATACTCCACTTCTCCACATTCTGGCTTGAAATTTAGAATATAACTCTCCCATGTTTAAAGTGATTACATTTATCGTCAATTTATGGATAACGTATTCGAGACTGACTTGGGGCAGAGGTGGGGAGGAGAGGTGGCAAGTAAATAAAATCCTAAAATCCCTAATTTTGCTTTAGTTCACAGGGGGGAAAAGCACATGTGGATGTCCTGCAGGTGCTTCTAGCTTATGAGACTTTAAAAGATACACATAATTTAACATGAATTTGAAGAAATAGTAAATATCTCCTTTGAAAAGGAAGTAATTACCTGAGAAAAGCAAAAAAGCAAAGTAAATTTTAGTTCTTAAAAAATTTTCACTCATCAAATGTGTAAGCTAATCAATTAATTGGGAAAACATCTGCAAAATCTTCTTGAACCCCCTGATTTCATTTACTTTTCTTTTTAACTACTGAACAGAGTCCAAACACTAACTTTGACGTCAATGCCATCCATACATGTGGGATTTGAGTAAAAGGCTGTGTTCAAAGAAACAGAATAAAAACTTCCCCAGCTTCCCAGTAGTTTAGTACCAGTACCATGTTTGCAGAACTCACCAAGGTTTCAAGAGATTTAAAACCAAATAAATCCCACAGCCCTGTCTCATAATTTTCAAGAGATTGTCTAAATACTAGGCCCTCTAAAAGTATTTAGCCCCTTTACAGCATCACCCTAAACATTAGACTCTAGCCTAATGGCCTCAGTCATACTGGGCTAATGACAACTGTTTTATACAAAAAGGATAGTGCTTCAGCAAGAAGATCTAAGAAAATTCCAGAATATCCAACAGGCCAATGCTCAGAGATCCTCAGTAGGAAGCTAAGACAAAAAGGCAGCTGCCATCCCCAAGGAGACCTTCCAACTCCTTCACTGGATGAAGAGGGTTTCTGGCTGAAAAGGGGTTAACATATTTCCTGCACACCAAAGTAAAGGCACAAGTTCCTCTGAAGCTAAGCATCATGCTAGCTCAGTATTTTTTATCCACCTCATTTAGGTAGCTCCCTGCTCAAGAAATAGATCCTAAAGAGTTAAGCACTTTCCTTCTGCTGAAAATGAAAAGAACAGAGTTCACCCTATGGGTTCCTTAGGTAGCAGGAAACGTGTGAACTGAACCAAGTCCTTTTTTTGTGTGTCCTCTCCAGCTTTCTACTTGGGACATGAAGCTGCCACTGGCAACCGTGCTCATCATGAACAATAAAACTGTCAAGGACAATAGTGGTATCATGAGAGAGAATCATCTCTGCATTTGGCCTGGTAACAGAAAATCTCCCACTAAGAGGGAGATTAACAGTGAATTTGGCAGGCACTATGACATGATGAAAGACATGGAAAAGAACTACGCTAACAGAATACGGTGAGAGATGAAGGGGGAGAAGAATGAAAAGTCACCATACTCCAAAGGAGCAAGAAACAATCAGTAAATTACACTAGCTTTATACATTTATTATGCACTCAGTTTCTACAGTAATTACTATAACAAATATGTTGGCTATGTAGACCTTTAAATAGGGGGCAGATGGTAGAGGTCTGATCTAAATGTGCAAAAGGTCCTATGTCATGAGTTCATAACGTTAAGTGCTGAAGTGTCCCACTGTGCGTTACAATGGCCATTTCTATGGAGAAGCAGGCAGCTAAAGCCCTGGGTAAATCCATAGCTGTCTGTATCTGGGAACTGAAAATAAGTTTCCAAGATGATCTTGTGGGCTCTTGGGTCTGGTCCTTAATACATCGTGATTTATGGTATGACTTGAAGGCAGATGTATTTCCATTTCTGGACTATGTCTGACATGCCAAATGCGCTCAACTAGAAACAGAATTTTTAGGAAGAAATTGTTCCAGAAATTTGGGAGAAAGTCTTTCTGTCCAAATTTTCAATAGCTTGGTAGCAGGTATCCAAGCTTTTGCAATGGAACAGATGGTCACATCAGTAAAGCATGTCTCAGAATTTGCCATGTTTCAGGATTTTTTATTTACTATAATCTCATTTTTACCCTGACATTTTTAGAGGTGCCTGATACTACTGACTAAATTAATCTGAGGCAAATAAATTGAGCCTGCAGATGTATTTGTCTGCTGTAGTTAAACCCAGCTGACGGACTTGAGGGTTTTGAAGGAATTTCTGAGGGTTTCTGCATATGCGAGTAGTGCAGGAATCATTAGTTTACCAGGCCAAGGTGCCAACATCCGCTAACACAATAACTTAGCTGGTTTGGAGAGATCATTTATAAGAACAAGTGATTAGTTCATATTCCTGATCTTTCTGTTTAAATACTAGAACTAGTTGTCATCTGCAATTCTGCAGGAAACTGAAGGAAAAAAAAAAGAAGGGACAACAGAAATGATCTGTCAGAATAGGAAGCAAACTGTGTCTAAAGTGAAAAATACAAAGATATGAAAAAGAGGATACAGGGGAAGAAATAAAATACTAGTAGGTACAAAGCAGGGAAGCTATAAGCATATGAATATCCATGACCAGTGAAACAACTAAGAGACTGTATTAGTTGTATAGAGTTTTCAGGTTACTAGCAATACTTATCTGAGACTTCATGGTGAACTTTACCCAGTAGCAGGGTTTCTAGTTTCACAGCTTTCAAGTTGTCTTCAGTCATCTCTATGTGTTGGTGTTCAGCAGAGATGTTTGCAGTTCTTTTGTTGGGATAGCATTTTGAAGTGAACAGGAACCTTTTTCTGTTCAAGGTCCCACAGCATTCCTCTTCCTGGACCAGTTACCAGGTGTACATGTGTTTTTGAACAAAAAAAAAAAAAAAGAAGGGCCAGGAAAGAAATCTAGAGTAATTAATCATTTGAAGTATTTTGACCTACCACTATCCCTGGAAACAAATTAAAATGTTTAAGTCATTGTGACTTTCATAACAAAATTAAAGTTTTTGTGACTAAAAATTAAAACAAAACAAAAACAAACAAACAACCTTGCAATAATTTAACTGATGAATTTTAAATTTACAAGAAGCCACTAGCCTGTTTTAAGGGTTCACAAGTTGTGGCTCCTGCATAGGAAGTCATTGAGTTTCTTACCTCCCTGAACTATTTACCAAAAGACTTTTCACACATAAACAACTCCTATAATTAGTTTTTAAATAGCTATTTTTGTTCCTAAAGCTATGTCTCCATGAAAACTCAGTCTTGCATTATAAGCAAAGGAATGCAATATATGCAAATAAGCCATGTTAGAAATGAAGTTTGTGAAGACAAGATTTCTAAAATAACTCATGGGAAGATTGACAGTCTCAAGTAGCTGTACATCATATTAGCCTTGAATTCTACCTTGTTCTTTAAACTTGCCCAATTTGTTGGGCAAGAGCAGATACCTTTTGCTCCCTGCACAGGACTGCGTACAGTGCAAGTTAAACAATAAAGTAATTACATTATTTGGATTTTTGTTAAATAAGACTTCATTCTGCTTTTGCTATCAGTCAGAAATGACTACTGATTGCTAGAAGCTACTAGTAATTGATTTAAGCCTCTCAAATACAAGCCACCAGCACACCCACATCAAATGCAGGATCTATGCCAGTGATTGTAGCAATTCACTTTGTGACACCAGGTCTTTGTCCAGATTTCCCTGTCTAGCCCACTGAATACAACCCTTCAGCTGTGTGTGAATATCTCCCTTTTCCCTGGAGGCCAGCAGAACCTACCATCCCTGCACCCAGCTAGAAGAAGGGAGGAGAAGGCTTGTTTTGTTGTTGTTGTTCTATGAAAGAAAATAATCTGTGAGAACAGCATGGTCTGAAGTTATCAGCTCAGATCAGCTTTATAGAAATCTAACATGGCTAAAACCTCCCCACTCCCTCATAAACCATTTACATAAGAGCTGTTTATGACTTCTCAGCATTTCACATAACCACTTCAAGCCACAGCTCAGCCATCAGATTTTACCTCAGCTTAGCAGGTCTGTCTGAAAGAGCACTAGGCAATGGGTCTCTGGGGAAAATGGGGCCTCTGTAAGACATGGTAGTAATTTGGTGGCTTCCTTGCTCAGGGTTATTGGCTGGCTTCCTTACACAGGACAGTACAAAAGGGTGTTATGCTAATTCAAGTGCTCAGATAGGAAAACCACACCTTATCACCAGTGAACAAAAAAAACTCTGCAAGTCTCCCCCCTCCCTACAGCCTTCAAACCTAGCAATGTGATTTCATCCAGCACAGCAAACGGTATACTGCCAAAAATCAAGCAGCAATTCCTTTCTAAAACTTGTTTTCCTGAGGCATATACATGCACATGCATGCACACATCTCTCCATCACAGCAGCCTATGTCCCAAAGCACAGTGGCAAAACTGATCTTCCATAAACTTTGCCAAACCCAGACCAGAGAGGCTGATACCTGGTGACAGGACACAGCACCACTGACTCTGTGACAAGCCAGCTCTGCAACAGTAACCACACAGGGATGATCTTACTGTCTCTGCTCATGAAGCCCAAGAGAGGAAGTAGAAAGAAAGAGCCAGGAAGGAAGGGCTACATCCAGCACAATGATAACATTCCCCATGCTAAGCATGAGATTCAGAATAAGCTTTCTGCAAGTTTTCTCTTTCACATGCTGAAGCCAGGCCTGCATCCCCCACAGTCTGCAGAACTGTGTCACAGCCTATCTACATTTCTTTGTGCTAGATGTACACAGTCAGGAGGCTGCTATCATTGCCAGATGATAGCTCCTGGGAGCAAGTGAGGCCCCACTGGTCAGTGCTGTAGGCAGACAGTGCATCACTACATCCTGTTAACAAGGAGACATGTTTTCTATTCTCCCATCTAGCACTTCACACAAGTCTTCATGGACATCACAGTGCTGTAGGAGAACTAACTTACCAGGTGTTGCAGAGAGCTTGTCACCAGTAAGAGGGAAGGAGAGAGATGGCCCAAGAAGGTCCCCACACACCTGTCTGAGTGAGAAGATGTGCAGCAGATGCTCCAGTATCTCCATTTGGGATGGTATCCTGTGGCAGACCATGCCATGTCCAGCCAGGACCTAGCCTCCAATGTCAGCCCCTTTAGAAACATTTGCAGAAACCTCTCTAAAACACTATGCTATGCAGTCATTAACTCAGACCTCTTCAGAATTTAGCAACCCTCTTGTGCTGACAGGAAGTACAGACAAGACCACTAAGATTTTCTGGTGCAACATGGGTGGTCAGGGTCTGCATGTACTCATACTCTTAATACCCAAGATAGCATTCTAGCCCATTTTAATTTACTGGTGACAATATAACTAATGGGAAGAGGCAGAGTGACTTGCCCTTGCTCTGCTGCCCTGCATTCTCCTTTGCTCAGCTCCCATAACTCCATCATTTTCAATTCCTCCTCTTATAATTTTCCATTTTCAAATTTTCCTCCCTAGTAGGATCAAACTCCACATAATGCACTCCAACAGTTTCCTCCAAACTCATAAAAAGCAAACCAAAATATTCAATTTCCTTCTGCATTTTGTTCTTAGCACTGCTTTCCCAGCAGTCAGTCACCCAGTAGCAGCTGATACTTTCCATTCTACCATTAGTTACTAGCACCCATAGCCTCACCACCTTCCTGTGCTAGTTTGGTAGGGGTAAATTCAATAGCAACTAAATGGTCATTTGTTTCTTTACTGTAAGACAGTTGGCATTCCTCTCTTATTCCTGGACTTCAAAGCAAATACAAACTTTCCTTGGATGCATTGCAAGGCCTTCTCTCCTCCCCTGCCAATACTGTTGTCCTGAATCTATCTTACCATTTTATATCAGACTGCAACATTTGTATTCAGTCACTATTTAGTAGTCAAAGAGCTTTCCTGACAAAACAGCACAATTTTCATGGCTAATGAGGTAGATTTTTCTAAGCCATATCTTAAATTACCTTTCCTGTCTAACAGCAGAAACTCTTACCTGCAGCTTCTGTTCAGCTTTGCTTTATTTCAGTATAGAAGCATTTTTCAGTACTAGCAATATGTACCATATCTGACAGGTAATGGAACAACAGTGACCTCCATAGGCTAAAAGAAACCCAAGCTAGAACTTTTCATTACACGAGATATTTTTTTAAATGGAAAAAATGTATTTGGTGTAAGTTATTTTACTACTTTTTAATGTAATCTAGAATTATAAATTTTTTAGTACTGTCATACAAATTAAGCTAAGTTTCACATTTTCCCCTTAAGTCTTTCCTGACAAGTGAGCAGTAAGCTTGCCTTGTCTGAAAGAAATACACAGACTGACAAGTATCTACAACTAGAGAGAGATCTGATTTTCTGGATACTCCAACACAGAAATCTCAAAAGCTCGAGAAAATACTAAAGATATCTGAAAATATTTGTGAGATGCAGATAAAATTATTTGTGGTCTTTCTAGCTTGGTATGTACCAAGCTTTATGAAGACTAGACCCCTAACCCCATTGTGAACTGATAAAACTGAGCCCCTGCTTTTTCCCTGCTTCCACCTTTTTTTTTTTTTTTTTTTTTATTATTTTTTTCTGCCGCCCTGGTTGCTGACATCTGAAAAGGATAAAGAATGTGGCTGCCTAACTTGTTCATTTTTTTGGCATTTCGTCCTAACATAAGTTTCTCTGTCCCTGCTCTCATTCCATACCCATTCACAAATAAAACTGGATTAAGTGGAAGCAACAGTGCAAATGAATGAAAGCACAGGAGTTATGAGAGTAGGTAAATACTGGTTAACTTTGGTTTTATTTCTCAAGTTCATAGTGAGGGTTGTAGGAGAATCATGAGTCCTCCATTTTGCTGTGATATCTGTGGCCTAAGTGTTGAAACAAGTTTAAGTACTCTTTGGTGTCAGGTGATGTTCCATATCAAATTGATTTAGGTTAGCTTGTCTGTTTTCTGATGCTATGCAGCACATAATTAAAATCTAAATTCTTCTGATTGATACTTACACTTTGGATTATACAGAATACTCTCTTAGTTTCTGTGATACTGCATGTCATTCCAAAAGCTAGTGCCCCACTCACTGTGGTGTTGCAAGGCACTGGACTTGTAGCAGCAGCACTACTCGCTTGAGAGGAGGCTGGAGATCAGAGTTCAGGTATCAAAAGTTCTTACCTGTTTTAACAGACTCAAATGTGTAGGCAAGTCACTGATGAGTGGCAGAGACATATGCTTAAAAGGTGTTGCAAAAACATCGTGTACTAGTTTGAAACTAGAAAACCATGAACTACCTCAAGCTTATGGAGGAACTTAGATTGGCTCTTGTTGTTGCTCTGTCACTGTTGTATGTAGAAATAAAATATCTAACTCAAGCTCTTATGTAGTCACATCTGACATCTCCCTTCAAAGCTGAATTTTAAGTGTTTGCAAAAATACACCCCAATAACTAAACAAGACAAAAGTCCAGGTGTAGTCTTCTGAAGTTCTTAACAGGCTTGGAGAGTTGGGTGGGGAGAAATCTAATGAAGTATAACAAGGGCAAGTGTAGAGTCTTGCATCTGGGGAATAATAACCCCAGGTGCCAGTACAGGTTGAGGACTGACCTGTTAAGAGTGTAGCACAGGGGTCCTGGTGGACAGCAGGATGACCGTGAGCCAGCAATGTGCCTTTGTGGCCAGGAAGGCCAATGGCATCCTGGGGTGCATTAGAAGGGGTGTGGTTAGTAGGTCAAGAGAGGTTCTCCTCCCCTTCTACTCTGCCCTGGTGAGGCCACATCTGGAATACTGTGCTCAGTTCTGGGCCCCTCAGTTCAAGAAGGACAGGGAACTGCTCAAAAGAGTCCAGCGCAGAGCCACAAAGATGATCAAGGGAGTGGAGCATCTCCCTTATGAGGAAAGGCTGAGGGAG